>CM037162.1:24468369-24525888 GCA_020921065.1 Vaccinium darrowii | reverse complement strand
TCTTCAAATCTTTCCTCTGAATGGAAGAGAGGAGATTAACCAAATTTAAGAGGGATTGGGGTTGCCAAGTAAGCTGTGATGCTTGGTAAAGGGGCAATTAAAAAACAAATGATCATGATCCTCCTCACCAAGGCAAAAACTGCAACAAGAAGTGGTCTTAATGCCAAAAAGAACAAGCCTATCCTCAGTAGATAGCCTATTCTGAATGGCAAGCCAACTAATGAAGCTGCATTTAGGAATATGGGAAGGGAACCAAACTACATGGTTCCAACCAATAGTAGGAAACTTGGCTCTAATATGATCCCATAGTGAAGAGATGGAGAACACTCCATTCTGAGTGAGGGTCCAAACACAAGAGTCAGTACTAGTGACATTGTGATTGGTGAGAGGAGGTAAATGAGATCGTATCTCATTCAATTCCCAAGTTTGGGTGATTGGGAAATTCCAAAGATTAGATGTTCGTAAAATGGTGGAGACTTTGGCATCATCTGGTAGGCCAGAATCATAGACGATACGATTGCCAAATTTCCCAATTAATGGACCAGAGGGATGCCAATTGTCGTACCAAAGGAAGGTAGACTTACCATCACCAATCCTATACTTGATAAAAGATTGGATGAGAGGACGGAGTTGGAGTAGCTTTCTCCAGGTCCAAGATGGACTACATGGTATTCTAACCTTCCAGAAGCTCTTACCCTTAAGTAAATAGAATTTCACCCACTGGCACCACATTGATTGCTCCGCCCCAGAGATGATAAACCAAATATGCTTAGCCATAGCAGCTTGATTCCAACTTTGTATGGATTTAAACCCTAATCCTCCTTCTTTTCTGGGGGAACAAAGATGTTCCCAAGAGACTTTGGCACCTGTGTGCCTCAGGTCTGAACCAGTCCAGAAAAAGGATCTAAGGATAGCCTCGATTTCCTTTACCACTTTCTTAGGGAGCATGAAGATGGAAGACCAATAAGTCTGCATAGAAAATAACACAGACTTAATCAATTGGATTCTTCCAGCATATGAGAGATACTTATTTGCCCAAGATTTGGTACGGCTTGTGATTTTGTCAATGAGTATCTGACGGGGAGGGAGCCCTCTTGGAAACCCAATCTTCCAAGAATTGCTTGTTTATGGGATGTGGATACACCAGAGAAGAATATGTTGCTTTTGCCTGGACTGGGAGATAGACCAGACAAAGCCTCAAATTCAGAAAGAGCATCTTGAATGCATTGAATGGAATCCATGTCACCTTTGCAAAAGATCATTAGGTCATCTGCAAAGCACAAATTGATTATTTTTGTTTTTTCACATCTCCAGTGGAAATGGAAATTAGGACTTAGAGATTTCTCTTTAAGAAGTTGGGTGAGCATTTCCATGACAATGACAAAAAGATATGAAGACAAGGGATCACCTTGCCTTAATCCTCTTTGCCCTTTAATGGAACCTATGGCCTCACCATTGATGCTCAAAGTGTAATTAGCAGTGGTTATATATGCTTTGATCCAGAGAATCATTTGAGGATGAAAGTTCATTGAATGAAGAATGTCCCATAGGAAATCCCACCTGACATTATCATATGCTTTCATTATATCAACTTTCAATGCACATTTGGGAGAAGAAGAATGCTTGTGGTAGTCTCTCATAAGTTCCTGGGTCAGAAATATGTTATCAGCAATTCTTCTTCCCTTAACAAACCCTGATTGGACAGGGTCAATGAGATGAGGTAGCTTAGCTTGAATCCTTTTAGCAAGGATTTTAGCTATGCACTTATAGATGGTATTGCAATAGGAAATGGGCCTATAATCCCCAACCTTGGAGGGGTTAAACTTTCACCCAAACTCAATAAAAAACGACTAGTGACGTCAGCATGGAGCTTCTCTCACTAGCGAATTGGGCGACTTCATCTTCTTCCTGGTGAAACCCTAGTTATGGTGAGCAACTCCCCTTCTCTCAAGGTCGATGGGCCTGGGAAGGCAGCCATTGACTCTCATGAGGTTCGAAGGAAACAAGGATCCGGTCCTAATCTCAAGCCCGATATACTATCTCTTCGAACTGCACAACCGGGAGTCCCACCCACCATAGCCACTCCACAAGCTTACTCAGATCTGTTTCCAGTTGTGCACAATCAAGAAATAACGTCTCTCCAATACAAGCCAAAGCCCAACTTCATCCAATCAAGTGTGTATCCACAACGGATCACAGGTAGACCAAACCACTCTTATCTACCTGTTCGTGGCTCTCAAAACCCTAACCAAACCGAGGTTTCTACTCCTCCACAGTTCAACGCATCCGATCAAAACCCTAAATCTCCTATGTCCCCTATCACCCCAAGTCACTCCAATCCGACCTCTGAGATCGGTATTGCAACTAAGCCAAACATATATCCACACCCTGAACACCGCAGCCCTATTCGATCCAGTACAAGCCCAGCCCGCAAGCTTCAAGAGGTTTTTCATCGTGAGGAGCAAAGCCAGCCTTGTGAAGATCGTATCTCCACTCTGGTCCAGTCGATTGAAGATGAAATGCACAAATCTAGGGTTAATGTAAGCCTGGAACAACTCAAATCCCACATACGTAAATCTCTCAAACAGAGGAGATGTGAGATGACGTCAGCATCTCAGGCGATTTGGGCGATCTGGTTCTCTTCGATCTAGCTCGTCGCAACATAGCCATGGCCGACGGGTCACTCTCTCTTGCAAATGACATGAACTCCACTCCCTCTAAACCTCTTGATTTGCATAACCCAGATGCCTTCCCAAATCTCTCTCAATCGGTTAACCCTAAATCAACTATGGCAGTTACAGGATCCAAGGCGATGGACTCCTATGTTGTAAGGAGGAAGCAACCCCAGAAATCCTCCGACAAATCCTGCGCAGAGCTTCCAGGAGGGGGTGATACACCAAGCTCCAAGGATATACGATCTACTTCAAAGGTAAACACATCTACAACTATGGTGGATCTTGGGTCTACGGCAATGGATTCTAACGTAGTTCGGAGAAACCGTATGGGTACTACTCACTACACAGTCAACAACTCCAGCCATGGAGCGAATCGCGATCAAACCAAGCTTCGAGGTTCAGGTACTACTTACACCACTCCTACCAAGTTCACCCCAACTCATAACCTATTACGTAGTCTCAGCCTTTCAGATCTCGGGTTAAACCATACGAGAACCCTTGACTCAAAAATCCCTAATCCCATTGATTCAACACCAGCAACAGAGATAGGTCTGACTACGGAACCCAACTTATTCCAACCACCTCAAGGTACTCATGCTAAGAGCTGGAATTCTCTCTTCAAGGCCCAAGCTCCATCGAAGTCCATGAAGTTGGAGCATTATCCAGACATTCAAAAGGGGAAGGAGGCTGACGCTTTGATGAATCGCAACTTGAGGATGGGGTGGGTAAACACTGCTTAATTGGGCATTTCTTAGATGGTAAAATGTCTTTGCCTTTGTTAGCCGCTACTGCCCGTACTGTATGGAAGGACCATGGAAAGTTCACTGTTAAAATGTTAGGTCAATGTTATCTCTTCGAATTTGAGGCTGAATCTGCCAAGCTTGGGGTCTTAGAAGGGGGCCCATATTTCTTCTCGCGTAGATATTTGGTGCTAAAAGAGTGGAAAAGAATGTTGGTGCCAGGCAAAAATCACCCTTAACTTGCACACATAGATGACGTCAGCATCTAAACCAGGGGAATCAGGCGATTCATGCGATCTCGGTGGAAAGCCCTAGTATGGCGAGCACGACCTCCTCTCCCATGGAAGAATCCGGTTCTTCTCCGGGGAAAAACACAGTCAGGGATAAGAATACTATGGCGAATACTAACGATTTGGGAGCCAAAGTCGTGGATTCCTATATAGTTTGTAGGAAACAAATGGGTTCGGTGCATCCGAAAATCAACATCAGTTCATCAACATCGGGTACTCCTATACATAGCAATCTATTGATCCCTGGTACAGTGTACTCTACACCCACCAGGTTTACTCCTGTCAAGCCTCAAGAGCTCTATCCGCTACATCAGAACTCCTCCGATATGGAGAGAGACGCCTCCATCGCTAACATAGGTGGAGTCCAACAACTTGCGAGCGAATCTCACAATCAGTCATCGTCTGAACCCAACAAAACACAAGGAACTCAAAGCCCGACAAAATCAAGACCTAGCTCTACAAATCCTACCCATATCGTGGATGAATCTCCTAGTCTGGAATCTGCAAAATCAAGCCCATCCCGCAACCCCCATGAGGTTGTCAAGCAGGAAAGTGTTCGTCTAGCTACAGAGGTGTTAGATTCTCTCCAGATTCAAACACAACCTTCCATATCTGATTCATTAAACTCAGGTACCCTCATCCCCCCTAACCCTAATTTGAGATATAATAGCATTGGGTTACCATATCTGGTGGGTGATCCTTTAATGGGTTACCCTGAAGATGCACGTCAACCCAGGCAACCTACTATTAATCCCCCACAGGCTCCTAATCGATACCAACCTAAACAGAAAGACTGGAGTGCCCTTTTTAATGCTCAAAGCCCTTCAAAAACCATGAAACTTGAACACTATCCCGAATTGCAACAAGGAAAGAATGCAGGCCTTGTTCGGTTAGACATTTTAGTTTAGTTTAGTTTAGTTTTGATGATGTAAGCAGGTATAATAAGTGAAGAGAGATAGAGAGAAAAGTGAAAAAAGTGATGATGTAATCAAAACTGGAATAGTGCAAAACTGGGGGAAAATCCCCAAACGAACACAGCCGCAGTAGTTGAGCTTGATGAAACACATTTAGATGACAGACAATGGAGTAACTGCCTCATTGGGTATGTCCTTGATGGCAAGATGCCGTTTGCATTGCTAAGCTCAACAGCTAGGACAGCTTGGAAAGATCATGGTCGAATCAACATCAAACAAATTGGGGCGTGTTTTTTCTTTGAATTCCAGGATGAAGCTACCAAGATTAAAGTGCTAGAAGGGGGACCATATTTCTTCTCGCGAAGATATTTGGTTCTTAAAGATTGGAGGAGAATGTTGATACCAACCACTGAGCACCCTTCTGCAATTCCAGCCTGGGTAAAGTTACATAAATTGCCACTTGAATGCTGGACCAAGGATTGGTTTAGCCGCATAGCAAGTGCCATTGGTAAACCCCTTCATGTGGATAAAGCTACAGAGAAACAACAGAGGTTGGATTTTGCAAGAGTATGCGTGGAAATCGAAGCAAATGCAGACCTCCCATCCGAAATCCAAATCACAGTAAAAGGAGAATCTGTTGTAGTGGACTTGGAGTATCAGTGGCTTCCTCCTCAATGCAAAGAATGCAAAGTTTTTGGGCACTCTTGTGGCCCTAAAACTAATGTGAAAGCAAGCACCTTTAACAATCTGACGCAGGGAGGAAAATCAGAGGAATGGCAAGTTGTTAGCAATAGGAAGGCTTCAAACCTAAGATTGAAGGGAATTGATGCGTTAGAGGCAGTTACCATTGACGTGCCTAATGGTACAGGTAATGCATACATTATTAACACCAAAGCAGGTAACGAACTAGAAGACGATGACAATACAAGTGAGGAGGTGGATGAAGAATATGAAGTTGACAAAGCTACGATTCCTGACCTTTCATCACTCAATACTCAGAATGTGGTGGTTGTTCCCACTGACAAACCTCTTAACAGCATTGATGAGCTTCATACAGCTGGCCCCTGTAATTCTAATAAGAAGGATATTGAAGAAAGGCCAATCTCAGAACATCAGTATGAAGTCCTGGCTACACCTTCTATTGCCAAAGGGGATGGGAATAGTTCTTATTTGGGTAATGCTGCTGTTGCTGCTTTTAACAAACCGCAAGAATCTGATGGAAACAATGTGGAGAGCAAGTTATTGGATGCCACTCCTCCCATTGAACCCCATCCTAAACCTCCAAATATAGCATCTGCTGCTGGGGGTTTAAGAGCTCCAGAGAATACTGAAAATTTTTGAGCTGCTACTGCTGCCATTGATGGAGCTTGCTAATACTCCAGGTAACCGTACAATCTACTTGAACTTTATGTTAATCTATGGCAAGGGTTGTTGCTATAGATTCTTGTTTACTTGTATCTGGATTATGCTTATTAGGTGGGTTGCAAGGGTTGTTGCAACCTGCATTTTTACTTGCTTGCAATTGAACTTTCATGTTATTATGTTAATCTATGGCAAGGGTTGTTGCTATGGATTCTTGTTTACTTGTATATGGATTATGCTTATTAGGTGGGCTGCAAGGGTTGTTGCAACCTGCATTTTTTACTTCCTTGCAATTGAACTTTGTTGAGAACCTGCTGTGTTATGTACCTGTTACAAAGGAGATGCTGCCCAATTTTCCAGAAATCCAGTGGACATGATTGGTTATTTACCTTATGTTGTTTAGTTTCATCTAGACTGCTGTGTGTCTGATCAGCATCCACAATGTTGAAATCTCTTGCCTAGCTTTGGGGGGCTGTCCCATAGCGTGTATTAGTCCCTTCTGGGAGGGGGCATTTCCTCCCTACACTAGCCTGTTTCCAGTGGTTTATTAGTCTAAAACTCTGTATTTTTGGGCTGCCTATCTCTGGGCAGACATCTGATTCACTGGGATTGTAAAAGCAGCCGTTATGCTGCTCAAATTCCACCAAACCACTTTCCCAAGTCCCACCCCAAGCATCAAGTTCCATATGCGAGCTTCAAGCATCAAGTATCCCAAGTCCCTCCCCAAGCATCAAGTATCATTTGCCATGCTACTCCAAGTCCTATTCAGTCATCAAGTGTCATTTGCCATGCTACTCTAAGGCCTATTCCAACGGGATGAGTTGGTTTCCTATTTTCCCTCCCCGGCGGGTTGTGCCGGGGACAACGCACTTTTCTTCACTGTCACTGCATCAGTTGATTAGTTTATATTTGCGTATCTTGTACTTTACCCTACTTACCCTCATGTAGCCCTTGTGGCCATCCCTTTTATTTCACGCAATTCTCTTTTCCTTTTTCTTTTTTGTCCTCCCTGGGGTATGCCCCTTGTAGGCTGTACATTCGCTACATTCGCTTAGCCTCTTTTAATTTCAAGCTTATTTACCCAAAAAAAAAAAATCACCCTTCCACTATACTAGTTTGGGTTAAGTTGCATAGGTTGCCACTGGAATTCTGGTCAGAAGTCGGGTTTAGCAAAATTGGCAGTGCAATAGGTAAACCTATCCACGTCGATGAAGCTACAACTAACAGAAGAAGGCTAGATTATGCTCGGATATGTGTGGAGATAGATGCAGGGGATGATCTTACTGCAGATATAACTATATCAGTTAACGCAGAATCAGTCATGGTTGGAGTTGAATATCAATGGTTGCCACCAAGATGTGAGAATTGCAAAGTCTTTGGCCATACCTGCGGCCAAAGGGCAGTCCCAGAATCGGCTAAGGCAACAGAGGATTGGGTAGTTGTGGGCAAAGGGAATGCTACCTCTGTATCCCATCCCCATCATCCACTGAACTCCTCTAACCCACCATCAATTACTACTCAGATTACTCCCAAAACTTCAGCTATACTCCCCCAATCAGTCTCAGTGACTCCTCTTAGAGCCACATCAACCTCAATTAACAAGGGTGCAGCCACTAATGCCACGCAAAAGTACCAAACTCCATCCCTAGTAGTACAAAGTTCTTTTGTACATCCAACTCCTGCCCCAATTGACTCTTATGTCCAAATTGTTGCCCCATCCCTTCATACAATCAGTTCGGGTAAAGTTACTAATGAATCTAAACCCAATATGGACTCTTCTATGTTACATAAGCTTCATACCAATTCTTTTCATGTATTGGAGGAGACCACCCCTCCTGATGAGGAGAACCAAGAGGAAGATGCTCAATTACTAGATTATGCGACACCTCCAGATAAGGATCCTCCTTCTCCAGGCATCAACGATCTCAAACCTGAAGATGAAGCTGACTATGAAAGTCCCTCCTCTCCAATCATAACTCCCATTGAGTGCTATCAGAGTGACTTCCCAACGTCTGAAAGATCTAAAAAGCAACAAAAGAAGGCTAAGAAAATTGCCAGGCAAAGGTCTTCCTCAAAATCCAACCACTAAAGGTTCCATGGAGGGGTCACTTATCATGAGCATTCTACCCACTCACGTTGCTTCAACAACTAGATTGTTGTTCTGCCTCCACACGGTTATTATGCTGTTTGTTTTATGTACTTCCCACGTTTGCATGCATTTTGATATCTTGTGGGTTGCAAGGGCTGTTGCAATCTATTATTTATATTTATATATTCAGTACAAGGGCTGTTGACCGACACTAGCAGATTACGGCAGCAGCAACTAATCTGCTGTTGCAGCAACACTGTTGGTTCTTGTTGAGCAGCAAAACAGCAGCAGCAGTAGATATACAACAACTTGTTGAGCCCAGAGTATGTAGAACTATGGCAGCCATAATATGAGGTATATCACCAATATCTGATTCAATGAGAAAATTTGGAAATGGCAGCTCCGCCCACACATGGCAGTCCATAAAACAAGCGGTAAAACACAAAATAATGTACAATATACTACAGAATAGTAGCACTATGAACCTCCTGCAAGAACCAAGTGATAAGATATGAAGTTCAATCAATTTTCCACTTAGATAACAACCACAAAGATTGAGGTCCTTGAGGAAGATTACCTAAGGACATCAATCTGAATCTAACCATTGAGTGGATTTTGCTTACCACACAAGGCCCTGAGCAAGATGCATTTTGAAATTTACGTGCATTCCTTTCAAGCCAAATTTGATAAATGGTAGCAGTGAAAATGAGCTTGATGATCAAGTTTTTAAGTGATTTACCTCTAATATTTGAGATTTGATTGATCCAGCCAGCCCAAGGCCTTGAAGGCCAGCTCACATTGACATAAGTAAGGATCTCAACCCAAACTTGCCTTGTGAATAAGCTTCATAAGCTCCCTCTGGAGTGTTGGACTGAATCAAGCTTTAGTCGCATTGCAAGCTCTATAGGACGGCCCATCCATGTTGATGAAGCAACAGCTAGCAAGAAAATACTGGATTTTGCTAGGATTTGTGTGGAAGTCTCTGCAGAGGATGAACTACCTGATGAGATAGTAGTAAGGGCCAATGGGGAGTCTGTCTCAATTAGAGTTGAATACCAGTGGCTACCTTCTAAATGCTCTGAGTGTAAAGTGTTTGGGCACAAATGTATGCCCAAATCAACTCCAATTCGAGCAGAAGAGTCTTGGCAGATTGCTGGGAAACATGCAAACATTTCCAACAAGGATCCCATTGTTCAACAAAAGGTTCTAGAGGCATTGGAGAAAGGTGGAAGTATAGCCTTGGATGCTGTGACCAGAGAGGTAGTTCCCTCCTCTCCTATACATAAAATTGGAGAACCTCTACCATCTACTGCAAGCAAAGGAGCAGAATCAACTAAGAAAGCAAATTCTGAGGAGGACTATGAATCTTCTGAGGATATGGAAGAGATTGTGGCTGAGGCATATTCTCCTGAAATGTCCACCACCATAGAGGCATGTGAGGGACAGAGCAGCTTTGCAGCCTTACTTTCAAATGCAGCAGGACCTCCATCACCCATATGCCCACAATCTGCAGGCAGCAACACCAAAAAGAATAAGAAAAAGAAGAAGGGGAGCAATGGGAGGTCTAATTCATCTAGAGGGCACTAAAGGCTGCTACTATATCCTTTTTGGGCAGTATCCTAATATTTCCTATATCCTGCCATCTTATATTTCATGTTATGCTTTATATTTCAATAATTTCCATGCTTAGTTCACAATTACATGTGCATTTTGGGTTTTGGAACTTGAGAGGATTGAATGATCCTCTCAAACAAAGGGCCGCTAAAATCTTTTTGAAGAATAATGAACTTTCACTAATGGGATTAATTGAGCATAAAGTTAAGGAGCCTAACATTAAGAAGATTATGAGATCCATATGCCCTCATTGGCACCATGCACACAACTCTTCCCATGCCCCTATCGGGAGAATTCTAATATGCTGGAACCCTCACATTTTAAGTGTGAAGGTCCTCCATACAACTAGCCAACTCATCCATTGTCAGGTGACATCCATTCTTGATAGGCAAGATTTCTTGGTTACCTTTGTGTATGGTGCTAATGAACATATGGACAGAGTAAACCTCTGGAATGATCTGTGCAAGTTGAAAAATAGTGAGTGTTGGGTGGTTATGGGCGACTTTAATGCTATTAGGAGCCCTAAGGAAAAATCTGGTGGTACCAACCTCTGGCCCCCCCACATGGATGACTTTAATAACTGCCTGTATTCATGTGAGATTGATGATCTAAGATACTCTGGGAATCATTTTACATGGACTAACAGGCAAGATCCTCCCAAAATTTTGGTACTTCGATTGGAATCTGATGAAGGTTTGTTGGATCATCAAGATGAATTGGAACAACAAAATACAGTCTTGCCTAGCTTTGGGGGGCTGTCCCATAGCGTGTATTAGCCCCTTCTGGGAGGGGGCATTTCCTCCCTACACTGGCCTGTTACCAGTGGCTTATTTGTCTAAAACTCTGTATTTTTGGGCTGCCAATCTCTGGGCAGACATCTGATTCTCTGGGATTGTAAATAGCAGCCGTTATGCTGCTCAAATTCCACCAATCCACTTTCCCAAGTCCCCCCAAGCATCAAGTTCCATAAGCATGCTTCAAGCATCAAGTATCCCAAGTCCCTCCCCAAGCATCAAGTATCATTTGCCTTGCTACTCCAAGTTCTATTCAGTCATCAAGTATCATTTGCCATGCTACTCCAAGGCCTATTCCAACGGGATGTGTTGGTTTCCTATTTTTCCTCCCCGGCGGGTTGTGCCGGGGACCACGCACTTGCCTTCGCTGTCACTGCGTATCTTGTACTTT
The DNA here is from genome assembly GCA_020921065.1 of Vaccinium darrowii. Lineage (NCBI taxonomy): Eukaryota > Viridiplantae > Streptophyta > Magnoliopsida > Ericales > Ericaceae > Vaccinium > Vaccinium darrowii. The sequence continues at coordinate 24,515,019 of CM037162.1, read as the reverse complement.
ACCCTTCTTACCCTCATGTAGCCCTTGTGGCCATCCCTTATTTCACGCAATTTTCTTTTCCTTTTTCTTTTCTTTGTCCTCCCTGGGGTATGCCCCTTGTAGGCTGTACATTTGCTTAGCCTCTTTTAATTTCAAGCTTATTTACCCAAAAAAAAAAAAAACAAAATACAGTCATGACGTCAGCATGGAGATTTTCTGCCTAGCGATTTGGGCGATTTCATCTTCCTCCTAGTGAAGATCCTGGTTCGGCGTGTACGGCCTCTCCCCCATGGAAGAGCCCGGATCTAAACCGGGTGAAAACCTTATTCTGGATGTAGATTCTACCATGGGCACATTCGATTTGGGCTCCAAAGCTCTAGACTCATATCAAGTCAGAAGAAAACAAGTGGGTTTTACCCACTCGAAGAACATCCCGAGTTCGGGATCAACAGGCAAGATGATCCACAGCAACCTATTGATTCCAGGCGTGGAGTACTCTACACCTAGTAAGTTTACTCCCTTTAAACCTCTAGATCTCTACCCCACCAGTCTTCAGCCTTTGGAATCCAACAGTGGTCGAGTACAAATCTCTCCGAAGAACCCTAATCCCAAAAACCTAGTATCAAAGCTTGAGGCAGCGGCGGTTCCAAGCCCCAAAGCTGCTAAGCCACAATCCTCCATTCTTAACATTACACCGACCGAATCTGTTCTTCAGAGCTCAGTCCAATCCAAATCTAATCTTGACCAGACTCACATATCTTCTGAATCGAAGCATGATAGAACTTCAGATGGTGAAGCCCATTCCTCCAAAACCACAAACTCATCTAATACCCCACTCAACTCCTCCCAATCCAACTCGGTTGAGCTCAGCCCTCGCACACATTCAAACCCTAACCAAGATCATAGCCCTCCCAAAGGTAGCCCCAATCCTGCGCGCAACCTACAGGAGGTCTTCAGTCAAGTGGGGACCCACCTCGATGGCGAAGAGAGAATAGCTGTACTTGTGCAAGCTTTGGAAGAAGAAATGCAGAACTCTGGTACTAGAGTTGATTGCTCTGAACTCAGAACTCAACTCATCCAACTCAGAGCTCAGGAGTGTAATCCTAAAGTCCCTTCTTCCAGTATTGCTGAAGGTAACTCTCTAAAAGTTGACTTTAATCTTCCTAATTCTCAGCATCAACTACAATGTCCCATTAAGGATCCTCTTGAGAAAGATACAGACACTAAAACCCACTCCACTGTTCAAGCTACTAGTCAACAACCCAAAGTCAAGGACTGGGCTTCTCTTTTCCAGTCTCAGACCCGCTCAAATGTTATGAAACTTACCCGCTACCCAGAGGTACTTCAAGGAAATGATCCAGTTGTAGAACTGGAAGATCACCATCTCAATGACAGGACATGGAATAACTGCCTTGTCGGCCATTTCCTGGACGGAAAAATGGCTTTCCCACTTCTTAGTGCTACTGCAAGGAGAATATGGAAAGATCATGGCAGGATTAAGATTAAGCAAGTTGGGGCCAGTTACTTTTTTGAATTTCAGGATGAGGAGACCAAGCTTAGAGTCCTGGAGGGTGGCCCCTATTTCTTCTCCAGAAGATTCCTGGTCCTTAAGGACTGGCATAGGATGCTTACCCCATCCACTGAACACCCCTCAACTATTCCTGTATGGGTTAAAATTCATAAGCTGCCTCTAGAATGTTGGACTGGGGAAGGGCTGAGTCGTATTACTAGTTCTCTGGGTAAACCACTTCATGTGGATATAGCTACTGCCCAACAGCAGAGACTTGACTTTGCCAGAATCTGCGTGGAAATCTCAGCTGAATCAGAATTCCCCAAAGCTATGCAAGTCAGACATGGTCTTGAGGCAGTCACAGTGCATTTGGAATATCAGTGGCTTCCTCCAAGATGTGGTTCATGTATGGTTTTTGGGCATACCTGCAAACCCAAGATTGAAACGTAGAAGACAAACACAGATGAAACTTGGCAACTAATTGGTAAGGCTTTGGGGAGAGGTGGAGGAGTCTTGGAAGCTCTCTCTAAAGAAGTGCACAATACCACCTTAGGACCTAACTTTGTTATGCAACCTGACAAGGAAGGAGTGGACATCGAAGATTTGGGGGATGACAATCAGAGTGAAACAGCAGAGGTTCAAGGTGATACCATTTATACTTCTGGTAGCTCTTGCATTGGTCCTCCTGTGCAGAAATTACAACCTGTTGTGGAAGGGCATGGTGAGGATCAGCACTCTCAAGGCCTGTCTTTGAGGACTGAAATGCACCTAGTGATCGAAAGCCCTCCCGAGCCTCCTGACTCTAATGAGGGGAATGGCAAGAAAAGCAACCAGAAGAAGCACAAGAAAGCAAGCATTGGCAGTAAGGGGGGCACTTCTAGCCCCCATAACAAAGGGAGGTAACTCTCTTATCACTTTTTGTCTTGGCAGAATTCTTTATCTGTTAATTATCTGCCACTTTTGCTATAATATTTTATGTTTATGCCTACTACTTCAGTACAATTTGGTTTTTGGAATATGAGGGGTCTAAATGACCCTCTCAAACAAAAAGAAGTTAGGTCTTTTGTTAATAAATATAAGTTGTCAATTATCGGCTTAGTTGAGCATAAAATAAAGGAGACTAATTTCAATAGAGTCTCTAACTCCATGATTCCCTATTGGTCTTTTGTACACAATTTTGCTTACTCTCCTAATGGGAGAATATGTGTTGGCTGGGACCCCTCTATTGTGAAAGTCATTGTCCTTGGTCAATCCAGTCAAGCCATCCACTGTCATGTTCAATCTATAACAGGTGATACCCAGTTCATAGTCACTTTTGTCTATGGTTCCAACACATACTTAGAAAGGACTGAGTTGTGGCAAGATATAAACTCTTGGAATTGCCCTGACCCCTGGGTTATCTTAGGTGATTTCAATGCGGTTAGATTTCCCTCTGATAAAGTTGGGGGTGACAATCACTGGCCACCCCATATGGACAGCTTTAGTATGTGTATTGATCACAATGAACTTGATGACCTTAAGTACACTGGGTGCCACTTCACATGGTCCAACAAGCAAGATCCTCCCCATGTTATCACCACTAAAATTGATAGAGTGCTTGTTAATGAGATGTGGATTAAAACTTTTGTCCATTCTAATGCTCACTTCCTCACTCCTGGGATTTCTGACCACTCCCCTGCAGTGGTTTATCTGAATCCCTCTTTTGAGAAATCCAACAAACCTTTCAAATTCTTTAATTTTCTTGCTGATCATCCTAACTTCCTTTCTGTGGTTCAGCATGTGTGGAGGAATATTATCATCGGTAATCCAATGTTTGTTACATGTGAGAAACTTAAGCTCCTACAAAATGAACTCAAAAAGCTTAATACTAAGGAGTATAGTGACATCTCCTCTAGGGCTCTTGCTGCCAGGCAACAATTAGATGGTATTCAAAGACTTTTAGGGGCTAATCCGGATAATGCCACTAATCAAGCACAAGAGAGAGTCCTCTGTAGACAATACATGTTGTTGGCTAGAGCTGAGGAATGCTTTGCTAAACAAAAATCTAGAATCCAATGGCTGAAACTTGGGGATCAATGCACCTCCTACTTCTTCAAATCCATATCCCATAATAGGAACAGAGGTAGAATCACTAGTCTCATCATAGGTCATAACAATCTCACTCAAGACTCAGGAGTGATCAAATCTACCTTTGTTGAGTACTATACTCAACTGCTTGGTACCCCTCATATCACACAATACCAGGGGAGGTCTAGGATTAATTAGCTTGTCAGCAACATTCTTTCTGATTCTCAAAGTAATGCTATGATTTCTGAGATCTCTAATGCTGAGATCAAGGAAACATTCATGTCACTCAATCCTAACAAAGCTCCTGGTCCTGATGGGTACAATGCAGGTTTCTTTCAAAAAGCATGGGCTGTTGTTGGGCAGGATGTGACCTCGGCCGTCAGGAACTTCTTTAGATCTGGTAGACTCCTTGCTAAGGCCAATTCTACCAGTATTGCACTTGTCCCTAAAATCCCTAACCCATCCAAAGTTGGGGATTTTAGACCAATCTCATGTTGTAATACAATATATAAGTGCATCGCCAAAATCATATCGAAAAGAATACAAATTGTTTTACCTCATCTCATTGACCCTGTGCAATCTGGGTTTGTGCAAGGTAGGAGGATTGCTGATAATATCTTCCTTACCCAGGATATCATGAGAGATTACCACAAGCATTCTTCATCTCCTAGATGTGCTTTAAAGGTTGACATAATAAAAGCCTATGATAATGTTAGGTGGGGTTTCCTGTGGGATATTCTTGAAACGATGAATTTCCACCCTCAAATGATCCAATGGATTAAAGCTTGTGTTTCCACTGCTAACTATTCTCTGTGCATCAATGGTGAGCCCACTGGTTTCATTCAAGGCAAAAAAGGCTTGAGACAAGGTGATCCTTTGTCTTCATACCTTTTTGTTATTGTCATGGAGGTTCTCACCCAATTGTTGAAAGAGAAATCTAATAGTCCCAACTTTCATTTCCATTGGAGGTGTGAAAAGACTAAGATCATTAATCTTTGCTTTGCTGATGATCCCATGATTTTCAGTAAAGGGGATTTGAGCTCTATTCATTGCATCCAGGAAGCTCTTATTGAGTTTGAAGCACTTTCTGGATTATCCCCTAGTCCTGGTAAAAGTAGCATCTTCTTTTCCGGTGTCCCTCCCACAACCAAATCTGATATTCTTGAATTGTTGGGATTTCAGGAGGGTTCCCTCCCAGTTAGATATCTTGGGGTTCCCCTCATTTCTACTAAGCTTAAGTACACAGATTGTAAGGCCCTTATAGATAAGATCACAAATCGTACTAAAGCTTGGGCTAATAGGTACTTATCATATGCTGGGAGGGTTCAATTGATCAAGTCTGTGCTGTTCTCCATGCAAACCTACTGGTCTTCTATTTTCATCCTCCCTAAGAAAGTCATTAAGGAAGTTGAGTCTATCCTAAGATCTTTTTTTTTTTTTGGGTAATAAAGCTTGAAATTAAAAAAGGCTAAGCGAATGTACAGCCTACAAGGGGCATACCCCAGGGAGGACAAAGAAAAAAGAGAAAAAAGGAAATAGCGTAAATTAAAAGGGGGGGCCACAAGGGCTACATGGGGTTAATTAAGATAGCAAGATGGGGAGTGAAAACAATAACAACAAACTGAGAATTTGTGCCGTGAAGCATAATGCCTTGAACTTGGACCTTGAGTAGAAGCTTGATCATTTGATACTTGGTACATGGTGCATTGGCGCAAGGTACATGGACTTGGTACATGGCTCATGGTACATGGACACAACATGAGGACAGTCAGGCGGAACAAGGATCTTGCCCCCCAAGGCAAGGTCTATCCTAAGATCTTTCTTCTGGACTGGGGCTGAACTTAGAAGCACTGGTGCCAAAATCTCCTGGGAGCACCTTTGCACCCCAAAGAAAGAAGGGGGTTTGGGCTTTAAATCCCTTCATAGTTGGAATAAAGCGGCTATGGCCAAGCACATTTGGTATCTTATATCAGGAGGTGAGCAATCCATGTGGTGCCAATGGGTGAAATCCTACTTACTCAAAGGACGGAGTTTCTGGCAAATCAAAATTCCTAGTAGTCCGTCATGGACTTGGAGGAAATTACTCCAACTTCGACCTCTCATTCAAGCATTCATTCAGTACCAGATTGGTGATGGTTCTACCACATCCCTTTGGTATGATAAATGGCACCCCCTTGGTCCATTGGTTGCTAAATATGGCGCTCGTATCATTTATGACTCTGGCATTCCTGAGAGTGCCAATGTGTCTGCTATCTTGAATAACCTCTACCAATGGAACTTTCCTATTACCCAAACTTGGGAGCTTAATGAGATCAGGGAGACTCTTCCTCTCTTGCATGGTTCCACTTCATCTCAGGCTGATGTCTGTAAGTGGACACTTAATCAAAATGGGTTGTTCACTATCTCATCATTGTGGGACCAGCTAAGGACACACTACGCCGCTGTTACATGGCACCACATTGTTTGGTTCTCATCCCATATCCCTAAGTGCAGTCTTATCAGTTGGATTGCTATCCAAAATAGACTTTCCACTGGTGATAGGTTAACCCAGTATGGGATAATTGACTCCCCATGTTGTAGCTTCTGCCCTGATAATGAGAACCATGATCATCTCTTTTTTAACTGCCCTTTCACTAAACAAGTGTGGGATACAGTGTCCCTCAAGTCTCATTTCACATGGCATGCCCAATCTCTGGCAAATTGGGTCTCACTCCTCTGCACCTTTAAAGGGAAAAACTTGAAAAGCATTCTTGCCAAACTGTCCTTTACTGTTTCTATCTACCATGTGTGGATTGAGAGAAACACTAGGAAATTCCAAAATGTGCAGCACCCTGTCCAATATGTTGTGGCCAGAATTTGCAGTGACATTAGGAACAGGTTACTCTCTCTTGCCAAAATTCCTGCTGGCTCTTTGGATCTAATCGAATCATGGAGTATACCTGTTAATTTACATTAGCTATTATTGGTGCATTAGTTTATTTTCCACTTCTTTTCTATCATCATGGCACTAATGGGTTTACATTGGCAGGTTATTCCAGACGTTCCAGGCAAAAGGTTTGGTCTGTCTATTTCCTAACAGCCCAATTGGGTAGTGTGTGTATGCAGGCTATATGGTTATGTTGCTGTACTGTTGTGACTACTGCTGTGATTGTGACTGTTGCTGCCCTCTGTTTGTGCATCTTTATGGCTTGGCCCCAGGTTCTAAATCAAGGATTGGAGTGCCTCGTATCACCTATGGGGCTGGTGCAATCAGTTGGGTCAGATTTTTGCTGCTGCCACTGTATTTGCTGCAGCAGTATGGAATGTTTTGCCACTGCTGGATCCGTTTTGCTGCTGCCGGCTCTGTTTTGAATGTGTGAACCTGGTGGTGGAGTGAGAGAAATGTGCTACTGCTGCCATTGAAGGAGCTTGCTAATACTCCAGGTAACCGTACAATCTACTTGTACTTTATGTTAATCTATGGCAAGGGTTGTTGCTATAGATTCTTGTTTACTTACTTGCATCTGGATTATGCTTATTGGTGGGTTGCAAGGGTTGTTGCAGCCTGCATTTTTACTTGCTTGCAAATTGAACTTTCATGTTATCTATAGCAAGTGCTGTTGCTATAGACTCCTGTTTAACTATCTGTTATTAGACCTCCCATTTGTCATTGCTTTTATTGAGAACCTGCTGTGTTACTTACCTGTTTCAAAGGAGATGCTGCCCAATTTTCCTGAAATCCAATGGACATGTGTGGTAGTTTACCTTAAGTTGTTTGGTTTCATCTGGACTGCTGTGTGTCTGATCAGCATCCACAATGTTGAAATTTCTTGCCTAGCTTTGGGGGGCTGTCCCATAGCGTGTATTAGTCCCTTCTGGGAGGGGGCATTTCCTCCCTACACTAGACTAGCCTGTTACCAGTGTCTAAAACTCTGTATTTTGGGCTGCCAATCTCTGGGCAGACATCTGATTCTCTGGGATTGTAAAAAGCAGCCGTTATGCTGCTCAAATTCCACCAAACCACTTTCCCAAGTCCCACCCCAAGCATCAAGTTCCATAAGCAAGCTTCAAGCATCAAGTCCCTAGTCCCTCCCCAAGCATCAAGTATCATTTGCCATGCTACTCCAAGTCCTTCCAGTCATCAAGTATCATTTGCCATGCTACTCCAAGGCCTATTCCAACGGGATGTGTTGGTTTCTTATTTTCCCACCCCGGCGGGTTGTGCCGGGGACCATGCACTTTCTTCACTATCACTGCATCAGTTGATTAGTTTATGTTTGCGTATCTTGTATTTTCCCTTCTTACCCTCATGTAGCCCTTGTGGCCATCCCTTTTATTTCACGCAATTTTCTTTTCCTTTTTCTTTTCCTTGTCCTCCCTGGGGTATGCCCCTTGTAGGCTGTACATTCGCTTAGCCTCTTTTAATTTCAAGCTTCTTTACCCAAAAAAAAAGATCCTCCCAACCACATCTCTACCAAGCTTGATAGAGTGTTGGTTAATGATAGTTGGTTGAAAACACATACTTCCTCTTCTGCCTACTTTCCTACCCCTGGGATCTCTGACCACTCACCAGCATTTGTGCACATATCACCTCCCCCTAAACCTCCCAAAAGACCTTTTAGGTTTTTTGATTTCCTAGCAGACCACCCTTCCTTTTTATTTACAGTCCAAAAGACTTGGAGGCAAGTAATTCTTGGGAACCCAATGTTTTGTCTAACTGAAAAGCTCAAGAGGTTGCAAGTTGATCTCAAAGAGCTGAATCATAAGGAATTCAGTGCTATCTCTGATAGAGTAGCTATTACCAAAAACTAGCTCGAGCTATTACAGACTACTCTTGGTAAGGATCCTACAAACCCTACCACTCAATTGGAAGAGAAGTTGGTGTACAAGCAATTCCTTACTCTCTATAGAGCTGAGGAGAGCTTAGCCAGGCAAAAGTCAAGGATTCAGTGGCTTAAGCTTGGTGATCAATGCACCTCGTTCTTTTTCAAATCAATCAACAACAATAGGAATAGAAGCAAAATTACTAGTCTTGTATTGGGTGACACCACTACTCATGACATGACTGTAATCAAGGATGCCTTTGTCAAATTCTATTCTAATCTTCTTGGTACACCCCACACTACTACCTATGCAGGGTATGATAGGATCAATCAACTCATTAATCAGAGACTATCCCATGATCAGAGTATGAGCATGGTCCAGGATGTCACCGATGCTGAAATCAAGGAGGTTATTATGAGCCTCAATCCCCATAAGGCTCCTGGTCCTGATGGATATAATGCTAGGTTTTTTCAAAAAGCCTGGCATATAGTAGGTCATGAGGTCACCTCTGCCATTCAGAATTTCTTCAGATCGGGGAAATTACTAAACAGAGCTAATGCTACTACTGTAGCCCTTGTTCCCAAAGTTCCTAATCCTTCGAAGGTTGGTGACTTCAGACCAATCTCTTGTTGTAACACTGTGCACAAGTACATTGCCAAGATCTTGGCTAAGAGGCTTCAAAGTGCTCTTCCTGCCCTTATTGATCCAGTTCAATCTGGTTTTATTAAGGGCAGAAGAATTGCAGATAATATATTCCTCACACAAGAAATTATGCATGGGTACCACAAATCCACTTCCACCCCCAAATGTGCCGTGAAAGTAGACATTATGAAAGCCTATGATAATGTCAGATGGGATTTCCTTTGGGACACATTGGCTTGCATGAACTTCCATCCCAAAATGATTGCATGGTTAAAAGCTTGTGTCACCACTGCTAATTATACATTGAACATAAATGGTGAACCAATAGGCAACATTAAAGGTGCAAGAGGCCTCAGGCAGGGTGACCCCTTGTCCTCCTACCTCTTTGTAATTGTCATGGAAGTACTCACCTGTATTCTAAAGCAGAAGGCTAATAGACCTGACTTTAGATACCACTGGAGGTGCAGACAACCCAAAATCATAAATTTATGTTTTGCTGATGACCTTATGATTTTTTGCAACGGTGATGTAAACTCAGTCAAACATATCCAAGACTCACTGTCTGAATTTGAATCCCTATCTGGATTATCACCAAGTCCTGGAAAAAGTAATATCTTCTTTTCTGGAGTGCAGCATGCTGTCAGAGAGGAGATTATACAAATGTTAGGCTTCAAAGAGGGACTTTTGCCTGTGAGATACCTAGGAGTCCCACTGTTGCCCACCAAATTAAAGCACTCTGACTGCAAATCCATGATTGACAAAATCACCTCTAGAACAAAAGCCTGGACCAATAGAGACTTAACTTATGCTGGCAGGGTTCAGTTGATCAAAAATGTCCTCTTTTCAATGCAAACTTATTGGTCTTCCCTCTTTATACTCCCCAAGAAGGTTATAAAAGAGGTTGAGACCATCCTGAGGTCATTTCTATGGTCTGGGCCTGACCTCAAAAAGACTGGGGCCAAAGTTTTTTGGGAACACTTGTGTTGCCCTAAACAGGAGGGTGGCTTAGGTTTCAAATCTATTCTAGTTTGGAATAAGGCCGATATTGCTAAACACATTTGGTTCCTTATTTCTGGTGGGGAACAATCTATGTGGTGTCAATGGGTTAAGTCTTACTTGCTTAAAGGGCGGAGCTTTTGGGATGTCAAGATGCCAAGTTCACCTTCTTGGGTTTGGAGGAAACTCCTCAACCTCAGACCCATTGTACAACCCCACATTAAGACTGTGATTGGTAATGGTAGAACCACATCACTATGGTTTGATAATTGGCTTCCAAGGTCTCATCCACCTTTGGCCCCGAGTTCCTAGTGCGTGCTCTGTATTCTTATGTGGAGGTCTACTTGTTCTATTTTCTTCTGCTTGGTAGTGGTTGTGCTATTGGAGTTTGGTTGTGGCCGTTTTCGGCGTTTGGTGGAATTTGACTTAGGTCCGGAGGAGTGGTTACTTAGGTTGATGGGCCAAGTTTCTGCGGGTTGGGGTTCTCCGATGGGCACGGAGTCTACTCTAGGGCTGACCATAGTCATTGTTCTACCATAGCACGGTTCGGAGGTCTCATCCACCTCTAATCCCGAGTTCCTTTTGCGTGTACTGCTTTCATTGCAGGGGGCACTGTTACGTTTACCGGGTGGGTTTTTTGGATTGGTTAGCTGCACCTTTTGGTTGATTGTGTATGTACAGGGCCCGATGGCAGAGATTACCATTAGATGTGCTATACATTGAGGTGACCTGGTTTTCTTTGATCCGGGGTTTTCCTTGGGGCTGGCTCTGTCAATCATGATCTTCAGCTTGGTTGGGGAGCTCACCTATCCCTAGCCCTATCCTTGATAGTTTGATACACCACGGGTTATTCTTTTACTTCAGCAAATGAGTTGATATGTTCTGTTGTACATGTGATTCCTTAGTCCAAGGGTTGTCTGTTGTTTCAGCAGTTTTAGTTGGATGTGGCGAGACCGATGGCAGATTTGTCTGGAGGTGTGTTTACACGTGTTGGCCTAGACTTACTTCGAGCCGGAGTTTTTTTTTTTTTTTTTGGGTAATTAAGCTTGAAATTAAAAGGGGTTAAGCGAATGTACAGCCTACAAGGGGCATACCCCAGGGAGGACAAAACAAAATAAAGCAAAGAAAAGAAAATTGCGTACCCCCGGCACAACCGCCGGGGGAATATGAAATCCAGCACAACCCGCTGGGATAGGGATACATATGATTTAAAACAGAATTGCGTACTCCCCGGCACAACCCGCCGGGGTGGGAAAATAGGAAAAACTGGCACAAATTGCATGTGGCCCCTTTTATTTCAATCGGCTGTTGGATTTCGGTGCAACCTTGCACATGCTGTATTTCTCAAAAGCAATTGGGTGTAATAATTCAAATTAAGGACAGCCCTTTTTTTTTTTTTTTGGATAAATAAGCTTGAAATAGAAAAAAAAAAGGCTAAGCGGATATACAGCCTACAAGGGGCATACCCCAGGGAGGACAAAAATAAAAGAAAGACAGAAAATAAAAGAAAGAAAAGATACCAAAAGGGATGGCCAACTAGGCAACAATGGGAAGGGATGACAAACGAAACTATTACAAAAAAGAGCCTAAGCTATTGACAATGTGTTTCTAATCCATCTCATAGAGATGAAAGAAAAACACACAAAAGGTGGATACATATTTGTAAGTGAGTAATGACTAGGTGAACGACAAGCAGATTGAAACCCAATGCATGATCATTAGTCCTGACTTGCATTGCATGAGATGAGAAGATTGAGACCTCTGAGTAGGACCTCCAGATGGTTGAGTTGATTGGAGTCCTTCACGAACAAAATTATTAAGTTTGAGCAGCATTTCGCTAGCTCAATGACAAAAATAGAGTTGCAGCAGCAGCAGCAGTTACACAATCACAGCAACAGCATCAGTAATACAGCAGCAGTAGCAGTAAGAATCACAGCAGACATGGACCATTGACTGGACATGTCAAAAAGACATTCAGAATTTGAATTTGTGGCTTGAAATGGACTACTGCTAGCTAAGGTTGTAGCCAAACAGTAGTTGTACCTGACAAGAGTAGGGAGGAAAGGCCCCCTCCCAGAAGGGACTAATACATGCCATGGGACAGCCCCCCAAGGCTAGGCCAGAAATCTCAACATCGTGGATGCTGATCAGACACACAGCAGTCCAGATGATGCTACACAATTCTAAGCAATTAGTTCTACCCGGATTAACAAGCAAGCCACTTGGTTTCAGGAAAATTGGGCAGCATCTCCTTTGAAACAGGTAAGTAACACAGCAAGTTCTCAACATATACAATAAACAACCTAGAGTAATAACCAAGTGAGAGTTCTAATATTTATCCAAAAAAAGTGAGAGTTCTAATAACAGGTAAGCAAACAAGTATCCATAGCAATAGCCCTTGCTATAGTATAACATGAGGTTTAAGTGCAAGCAAGTAAGTATGTAGGTTGCAACAGCCCTTGCAACCCATATAACATCAATAAAGCATAATGCAATCTAGGCATAAAGCAATAAAAGTGGATTGCAACAGCCCTTGCAACCCATATGACATCAATAAAGCACGATGCAAGAACTCCCAGATTTTCATACCTCATTTGAAGAGCTTAGCATAATTACCATACTCACAAAGTGCAATTGTCACTCCCTTTCTAGTAAAAGATCCAGACATCCAAGCCAAAAGTCGTCTCATCATGAACCAAACCTTCTGTGATTTTTGAGATCAACCCTGTGAAACTAAAGGCCTCCTGAGCTCCTCCCTGCCACAAGATGGTCTCTTCTGTATTCTACTATGGAAGAGTGCCTGTTTAAACAACATAAAGACCTTGCACATGCAAACCAAACAGCCAAGAAAGCATCAATAAAGAAGGCAGATTCCAATCCCACTATACAAATCAGTGTTATACATTCCATTGGGTCAAAAGGTCATCAACTTGAGGCCCTTTGGGAAGCTCCCCCAAGGACATCAACCTATGCCTTATGATAGAATGTATCTTATGGACAACCACAGATAAAGGGCTTGCAACATTTTGAAATTTACGCTTGTTTCTTTCAATCCAGACTTGATAGACAGTTGTGGAAAAAATCAATCTGATTAGTAGTGACTTAAAAGATTTGCCCTTGATAGTTGCTATTAACTTGAGGCCCTTTTCCGAACAAAGGCATGCTGCCTTGTTGTGAGCTGTCCAAATGGACTTAAAAGAACATGGGGCCCCACTATTTACGCACAAAGCTAGATGGAGGCAGCTTTAGATCAGCCATGTCAAGTCCACATGTTCCGAACGGAGTAGGTGGCACCGACATGCTACACGTAAACACATAAAGTGCACTCTGTGTATAGCACTCTTCACGTGTTTTCTACAACTTTGACCGACATTGGGCAACTTTTTCCACACCCCAACAAAACTTTTACCACGGTCATTTCCCCTTTATCTTTGTTTATTCCCCATGCTAAAATGTCTTTCACGAGATAAAGGCCCCACTTGGGAACAATTTGATGTTTTCGATATGACCCAGGATGGCTCGAGTAAAGCACACTATATTAATAAAAACAAGATACCCTTATTCTCTTAGCAACCCATGTGTATAGAGAAACGTGTACATCAAATGCAGCGTTTGAAATTTTGAATTGCTGCAATTGTACAGGTAGTAACGCCCACTTGCTTGGAAGAGAGTGGAGTACACTCTCTTCTTCTCCAATTGATTTCCAGAATTCTTCTCCAACTTGCACGGACCATGCCCGAGAAACCAACTGTCAAAAACCCCAATACAGCCGCAAAACAGTAGAGAGTCCATCTCCCTAACCGGTTGATCTTCTCTACGCCAGAATCCAATATGGAATTACCACGCCGCCGTGACATCTCGACACCTAACGGACATGAACTGATACGAAGACAAAGATCAAACCAAAGGAAGCCGAACCTGGAACTGTAAAGCACCCGAGTGGTGTTTCTGGCAGAGCATGAACTCAGACCTCTGTTGTTGGTGTTGATTGATTTGAAAAACCCAAATTCACAAAAGAGCGTGCATAGGACTCTCTTCTCCTCTAATGGAAAATTTGTACCCAGCACCCAAATGGGTGTGAAGATATGCATAACCAATGATAATAACTACATTTCTGGAAACACATTTGTACTCCAAAAAATGCAGAAAATGAAATAATCAGAACCAAAACGAATACCTCCAAATGGAGCGGGGAAGAGACTCGCCTGGCCTTCAATCTCAACCCACAAGGATGATGAAACACCGTGGAACGTCTCCACCACAGATGCAAAATGAACCGAAGACCAGGTTACAGGTTTACAGATATCTGATCAAGCATCATTGATTGCCAGTGAGTTGCAAGGGCTGTTGCAAACAACTATAAATCAACACAGTACAAGGGTTGTTGTACTGATCATCACCCGATGTACAAGAGCTGTTGTACAGTGCTTGAGTGATGATAGTGGTGCTTGATCATCTATAAAAGAGACACTGGATGAGATAACACCATCGTATTGATGGGTGGACTTCTACTTTTGCAGGGGATGAAGATGAACCCCAGCCGAAACCAAACTTGTGTAATGAGTGTAGGTGATAGGACAAAGCCATCAATCAGATGATTGAGGCAGGATCTGAAAAAATTTGAGTAAGGGGAGTGCATTCTTGGTAATGAATCTGCAGGAACCCATCCTGCGCTATGAACACCTCTGATAGCTCGACCGTAAGAAACATCCACCCCACAATTTTCATCAAACCAGATCAAACGGAGATTGCCCCCACCGCCGGACTCTTAGTCACTTAGCGAGAATGACTGGATTGAATATTTATGGGGGGTAGAACACCTTCGAATCGAACAGGAGGCACATCATTTGCAATATGAGAGGGCTGCTGTATAACATCTCTGGTGTGGCGTTCATACAACCAGTTCCAAACAAAAACATAATAGGACAACAAAAACTATCCTCAACAATGGCACAACCTAGTAGAACCAGAATCCAAATGGAATTACCCCAACTGCCGTGACATCAAGACACCTAACAGAAGAGAACTAGAACTCGGATGTGGAATCAGAAGATAGATCTCAAATCCAGAAAATGTTTTAAGGGGAACTTACCCAGAGAAAGATCCGTAGTTGGTGTACGATCCATGGTTCGAGCTCCCAATAGATCGCTTGAAGGAGCTACAGCTACGCTGTAGAAGGACGCCATCTGAAGATGGGTCGTGTATTCATGAGAGAGGCGAGGACGAACGAACCCCATCCTTGTGAGTACTGTTTCGTTAAGATCTAGAACTCCTAGATTTGTTTGTGCTGATTGAACAAAAAGGGTGTCTAAAAACTCAGATCCCCTTTTGTGTTGCTGGTTACTGTATGTGATTGAATCACGGTAGAGAGTTTAGATCTCGATTAGCTTCCATAGAAACCATGGCCTGAGCTTTTCATCCTCACGGCCTGTTGATTGAAAGAGGAAGTCGACCTCTTTGATGAACCCAGATGTCGAAGAGAGGAACTAAAACGCAGATCCCCTTTGAGTGTTGTTCACTTAAGAGCTTCTGATATTGAAATAGGATCGCCCAAAATCAGAGTGATATAGGACGAGATCTAAAAATTGGAATTTTGGTTGGGGAGTGCATTCTCTCTCTAGAAATAGAGAGAGAAGCTCTCAACCCTTGATCCATGTGGGACTTAATTTTGTTATGGACTGATATGTTTAGAGCCACAGGGTAACCGATTTAATTTACAGCTTTATGCTTATTATACCCACCCCGGCGGGTTGTGCCGGGGAGTACGCAATTTTTCTTTTCTTTTCTTTATTTTTTATTTGTCCTCCCTGGGGTATGCTCCTTGTAGGCTGTACATTCGCTTAACCCCTTTTAATTTCAAGCTAAATTACCCAAAAAAGAAAACTATACCCTGAACATAAATGGTGAGCCCACTGGTAACATTAAGGGTGCAAGAGGTCTAGAAAACCTCTTATCTCTTTGTAGTTGTTATGGAGGTGCTCACTTGTATTTTAAAGGATAAGTCTAGTAGACCTGACCTAGGTTCCATTGGAGATGTAATCAAACCAAGATCATTAACCTATGTTTTGCTGATGACCTTATGCTCTTTTGCAAAGGTGATGTAAGCTCAGTCAAACATATCCAGGATTCCCTATATGAATTTGAATCCTTGTCTGGACTATCTCCTAATCCTGGGAAAAGTAATGTTTTCTTTTCTTGAGTGCAACACTCTGTCAGAAAGGAGATCCTCCAGATATTAGGTTTCAAAGAAGGTTCCTTATCTCTGGTGGGGAACAATCAATGTGGTGTCAGTGGGTTAAATCATACTTACTTAAAGGGAGAAGCTTTTAGGATGTTAAGATGCCTAGCTCACCTTCCTGGGTTTGGAGAAAGCTCCTCAATCTTAGACCCATTGTGCATCCCCACATTAAGGTTTTTTTGGATAAATTAGCTTGAAAATAAAAAGGGGGGAAAAGGATATACAGCTTACAAGGGGCATACCCCAGGAGGACAAAAGAAAACAAAAGAAAATAAAACAAAACAAAAGAAAACAAACCAAAACAAAAGAAGTATGGAATACTTAAGCCAAAAGGCAACATTGACAAAATATACAAGGGAGTGGGAAGGCCAAAAGGCTACAATTGGGATGGCCAAAATGCTACAAGATCTTGAATCTGATGGGAAGAAAATTTTGAAAATTTCGCCATGACCCGTTCATAATTGGAGCACCCTCAAGGTGCCAGCCACTACGTATACAACAGCAGCAGCTGAAAAGAGAAAAGAAAAGAGATGGAGGAAGAACTCCTAATAGCAGAACACAGCAACAACAACAGGTAGCAGCATCATCATAGTAGCAGAATAACCAGTGAGCATGACTTCATCAGCAAAAACATCAGCAGTGACACTTGTAGCAGCAATATCAAGCGCAGTAGCAGTAATCAGTCGATCTTAGATTGCAGCCTGAGTGAAAAGTGCAGCAACAATGTGTGCAAAATCATAGTGCAGCAGCAGTAACAGAAGTGCTGTATGCAAAGGCACCTCAAATGGGAGGACGCCCCCTCCCCAAGGGGATCAAACAGGCCTAGGGACAACCCCCCTAGGCTAGGTTAAGTCAAAAATGATCCTGATTACATTGGCCATAAATCTGGACAGCACAACAAACATCAGTAGTTATGTAAAGGAATTAGGAACAGCAGCCCTGCCCAATTGATGGCAGTCCACACTTTCATCAGTACATGAGACAAATTTGATCATAAACTCCACAGGGCAGATTACTCAGCTATTGTATCAAGTAACAAGCATCATGTAGGAGATAACAAGTATCACGTATCATGACTCATAGCAACATGCAGTATCAGCAGCAATAATCATGGTACTGCTGTAGCAGTAGAACACAGTAGCAGCAGTATATAGAATGGCAGCTCTGCCCAACAATGGCAGTTCACATATAACAGTAAAACAGTATAACAGTAAACCCATTAGATATTGGACTCACACTACCAACACCCTCACAGCTAGGGGTGCTCACGGTCTGGATCGGTCCGGATTGGCATGAATCCAATCCTAATCCGCGAGTCACGGTTTTTTGAAAATACAATCCGTGGCCGATCCAAAAGTCTCACGGTTCGGTTCCAATCCGAACCGCGAGTCACGGATCGGTTCCGGATTAATCCGCGGATTTTCAACTTATTCGGAAAAAACAACAAACTAAGGCAATAAGGCACTAGCAAGTAGCAAATGCACTAAATAGAAAGTTCAAAGTTGGAAATCCCAATAAAAAAACAACAAAAGCAGTAAGACAAATAGTTATATAACTGAACAAACAAAGGCACAAACTTATATTACCACAAAAGATAACAGATAGTTACTTCCGGTTCACTCACAAAGACAATAACAGATAGTTACTTCTAGTTCACTCACAAACAGAGAGTATATGTAGTAGCACTTATGACACTTTACCCACCTAGATTTTATAGAGAGAACAATATTCGCACCATAACTCCCACAACAGTACAACCAAACCGTAAGTCTGCTAAATTAACAATATCTACATAACTATAATTATAAAAGTGATAAAATTATATATAATGAAAATCTCACGGTCCGGATCGGTTAATCCACAGTTTCAAAATCAAAATCCGTGTCCGATCCAAAAGTCACGGTTTTTTATTTTTTGAATCCGTGTCCGGACCATTAATCCACGGTTAAAATCCAAAAGGTACGGATCGGTTCGGTCCGGACCGGATTCACGGTTCACCGGTTTTTTTGAGCAGCCCTACTCACAGCCTCACTCTCCCTCTCTACTTTTGTTATATTCACAATGGGTTTAAAGGTAATCCAACCTGTCTCCCTCTACTATCAAAATGCTCCATCCATTACACTTTCACTCAGAAAAAATGGGGAAATGAGGCTCAAACTCTCAGCTCACAGGGACCACACAATTTAGTTGATCACTCCATGAAGCTTCCAAGGTCTTAACCACAAACAAACAACAATGAGCTTGAGAAGAGAGTAAGATAACAAACCCTATACTTAGGAAATATAGCAACCTGCCACAAGATGGTCTCCTCTGTAGCCTACTATGGAAGAGTGCCTGTTTAAACAACATAAAGACCTTGCACATGCAAACCAAACAGCCAAGAAAGCATCAATAAATAAGGCAGATTCCAATCCCACTATACAAATCAGTGTTATACATTCCATTGGGTCAAAAGGTCATCAACTTGAGGTCCTTTGGGAAGCTCCCCCAAGGACATCAACCTATGCCTTATGATAGAATGTATCTTATGGACAACCGCAGATAAAGGGCTTGCAACATTTTGAAATTTACGCTTGTTGGAAGCATGGAACATCCCTGTGCCTCCTACTTGAATTATGACCATATACTTCATTGTTGACTTGGTATTCAATGCTACTAATCTGGTTATCATATACAGGGTGATCCCACAAGTTACAAATTGCAAGTGCGGGATGTTGGCAAATTTGGGGTGAGATTCTGTGAGCTATATTCTAATGTCCCAGTTGGGAAAGTTGGGTATGCAGGTTCCTTATTCAGGCGAAGGAGCACTTCTTTGCACCTTGTGAGTCTGGTAATTTTGTTTGGCTCTTCAAGTGAGGTATGAAAATCTAGGATTTCTGTGTTACATTGATGTCATGGGTTGCAAGGGCTGTTGCAATCCTCTATTATTACTATCTGTTGTTACTATTGTTGATGCTAGTGTTATTGCTTTATGCATAGATTGCTTTGTGCTTTATTGATGTTTTATGGATTGCAAGGGCTGTTGCAATCCACTACTATTGCAACCTGTTGTAACTCTTAGTGTTATTGCTTTAAGCCTAAATTGCATGGTGCTTTATTGATGTTATTTGGGTTGCAAGGGCTGTTGTAATCCACTATTTTGCAACTTATTGTTACTTTTGTTATTGTTTGTTGCAATCCACTTTTATTGAAATGTACTGGATAGGGTCATTCACCTGAGATACCACATTTTCAAATAAGATGCTTTCCAAATTCTGTTCGGATGAGGTGATCTACTCAATAGTGAATTGGGCCTAGCCTAGGGGGGTTGTCCCTTGGCATGTCTGATCCCTTTTGGGAGGGGGCTTCCTCCTGTGCCTAGCCTGGGGGGGTTGTCCCCTGGCATGTATGACCCCTTTGGGGAGGGGGTTTCCTCCCATATGAAGTGCCGTTGCATCTATATTGCTCAGGATATGTCATTCCAGAATCTCTCCATGTCCCTTCACTTCTGTTGCTGCAACTGTCTCACTGTTTCTAATGTTGTACACTGCTGCATCTGTTACTGCTGCAAGCTGCAGCTGCAGTAGTTTCTGCTGTTACTATTGATGCTGGGATCCTTAGCTGCTGCAGCTGTCTCACTTCTGTTACTGTTTTTGCTGCAAACTGCTGCAAATTGTTTCAGCAGTTTCTGCTGTTACTCACTGTTGCTGTAGCTGTTCATATTCTGTTACTGCTGTAATCCAAGATCCAAGCTTGTGCTAGCAGAGATCATGCAAGTTCACATCAAGATCATGCTCTTTAGGCTATTGTGTGTTGCTATTGCAAATTGGCTATTGTATTTTCCTTATTATATCCTTTTGTGTGGTGTTTCTCTCCTCTCTGATAGATAGGAGCGAAACACCCCGTAGATAGGTTTTATTTGCCTTGTTGTTCATTGCCTTATGGCCATCTTTTCGCTTTTCTTTTCCTTTCTTTTTGTCCTCCCTGGGGTATGCCCCTTGTAGGCTGTATATTTTGTTGCCTTCTTTTTATTTCAAGCTTATTTACCCAAAAAAAAAAAATTTACGCTTGTTTCTTTCAATCCAGATTTGATAGACAGTTATGGAAAAAATCAATTTGATTAGAAGTGACTTAAAAGATTTGCCCTTGATAGTTGCTATTAACACAATCCAGTTAGCCCAAGACCTAGGGGACCAATGAACTTTAGCTTTAGCAAGGATTTGGGTCCACACTTGAGAAGTGTAAGCACAATTAAAGAACAAATGGTCATGACTTTCACTACTAGAGCAGAAACTACAACATGAAATGGATTTAGTACCAAATAAGACCAATCTGTCTTCTGTGTACAGTCTCTCCTGAATAGCAACCCAAGATATGAAACTGCATTTGGGAATATGACCGGGGAACCAAATACTTTGATGCCACAGGATCTTGGGGTAAGTTGTCCTTAGGCTGTTCCAAAGGGAACTGACAGTGAACTCACCATTAGCAGTGAGGGTCCACTTCTGTTGGTCATCCATACCAGCAATAGGATTAGGAAAATTGTTGAGTCTATCCCTGACCTCATTGATTTCCCATGTTTGAGTGACTGGTAGAGACCATTTGGAGTCCCTGATAATGGTGGAGACCTTAGAGTCCTTAGGAAGCCCAATGTCATAACTGATTCTATCACCATATTTGCATGCTAAAGGACCAACTGGGTGCCAATTGTCATACCACAATGAGGTGGACTGACCATTGCCCACAACAGTTTTGATGTATGGGTGAACAATAGATCTGAGATTAAGAAGCTTTCTCCATGTCCAGGTGGGATTGCTTGGCATCTTAACCTGCCCAAAGCTCTTATCCTTGAGTAAATAAGACTTTACCCACTGACACCACATTGATTGCTCACCCCCGGAGATGAAAAACCAAATGTGTTTAGAGATGGCAGCCTTGTTCCAAACTTGGAGAGATTTGAAACCAAGACCACCCTCCTGTTTAGGGGCACAAAGGTGTTCCCAAGACACTTTGGCTCCAGATTTCTTAAGGTCAGGGCCAGACCATAGGAAAGCCCTAAGTACAGATTCCACCTCTTTTATGACTCTTTTGGGTAAAATAAACAAGGAGGACCAATAGGTTTGCATGGAAAATAGTACATTCTTTATCAATTGGATCCTCCCAGCATAGGTTAAATCTCTATTAGTCCAAGATTTGGTTTTAGATGTAATTCTTTCCACCATTGGTTTACAATCTGCATGAGTTAATTTGGTGGAAATCAATGGGACTCCAAGGTACTTTACAGGCAAGGTGCCTTCCTTAAAGCCAAGGACATCCAAGATTTCCCTTCTTGTGGAAACCTGGACACCAGAGAAAAAAATGTGGCTTTTACTAGGACTAGGTTTCAAACCAGATAAAGCCTCAAATTCAGAAAGAGAATCTTGAATGTGCTTAACAGATCCAAGATCCCCTTTGCAAAAAATCATAAAGTCATCTGCAAAACACAGATTGATTATCTTAGATTGGTTACATTTCCAATAAAAATGGAAATCAGGGAGAGCAGATTTCTCTCCTTTTTTTTTTTTTTTTTGGGTAAATAAGCTTGAAATATAAAAAAGGCTAAGCGAATGTACAGCCTACAAGGGGCATACCCTAGGGAGGACAAATAAAAAGAAAAAAGAAAAGAAAATTGCGTGAAATAAAAGGGATGGCCACAAGGGCAACATGAGGGTAAGTGGTAACAAACCCCCCTTACTACAACAACCAGTAGTGAAACCTGTAGTGAATACCAATGCTGCAACAACCACTGTAGTAGAGATCACAAGGCCTTTGGTATGATGTCATCGACTTCTTCCAGGCGATACCTGCGATTCATCTTTTCTCGTTGATACCCTAGAGACGAAGCTCTAACCGCTTCAATCATGGCGGATGCTGATGGTTTAGGGTCGAATACTGTCGTTTCTCATGAGGTACTAAAGAATCAAGGAAGTTTTGCTAACCCACAGACTCTCACCAGCGTTTTGGGTGACTCCACCGACGTCCTAGGCGATCTCTCGAAACCCCGGGATATGGTTGGCGATACAGGTTCTCCAATAGACGATCTTGGCTCTAAGGCTCTCGTTTGAAGCATAGAGGTCCGCTCCCTCAGTCAAGTCATCACTCGGTACAATCCCCTAAACCTAGGGTTTCAAAGTTCAATCCATCCATTTCAGAAAACTCCTCAGAGTTATGTCCAGACCTTCAAGATTCACTCAAGAGTAAGCCTACCTTCCAATACTCACCAAAACCTAACTTCGTCCAGTCAAGTGTCTACCCACAAAGATCCACATCTGTATCAGACAAGCCTACCGCTCCTCTCCAACCTAAGTCGGGCAATACCGACTGCCATAGCAAAAGCCCAGCTCGGAATCTACAAGCTGATTTTCAACGGGAGGATGATAACCTTGCTTGTGAAGACCGTATCACCTCCCTGGTACAATCGATTGACTGTCAAGCTCTCATTGATAGAATCACGAATCGAACTAAATCTTGGGCAAATAAGTACCTTTCATTTGCTGGGAGGATACAACTGATTAAGTCTGTACTATTCTCTATGCAAACATATTGGTCGTCCATATTTATTCTACCTAAGAAGGTGGTTAAGGAAATTGAAGCCATACTCAGATCCTTCTTTTGGACTGGTTCTGATCTTAAGCACACTGGAGCTAAAGTTTCTTGGGACCACCTGTGCTCTCCTAGGAAAGAGGGAGGTTTAGGCTTTAAATCTCTTCAAATTTGGAACAAGGCTGCCATGGCCAAACACATTTGGTTCCTTGTCTCTGGTGGAGAGCAATCTATGTGGTGCCAATGGGTAAAATCGTACTTACTTAAAGGGAGAAGTTTTTGGCAAGTTAAAATCCCTTGCAATCCCTCGTGGACTTGGAGAAAGTTGCTCCAACTTCGTCCCCTTGTTCAACCCTTCATTAAATACCTAGTTGGGGATGGATCTTCCATTTCATTGTGGTATGATAATTGGCACCCCTCTGGCCCTCTTGTCAAGCACTTTGGTAACCGTGTGATATACGATGCTGGATTGCCTAATAATACCTTGGTGTCCTCCATCCTTAGTGCCACTTATCAATGGGCCTTCCCAATTACTCAAACTTGGGAGTTAAATGAAATCCGATCCCATCTCCCTACCCTTAATAACTCCATCCCTCCTCCTGCTGACTCTTGTAGGTGGACACTTACTCATGATGGACTCTTTTCCATCTCCTCATTGTGGGAGCAGCTGAGACCCAAATTTCCCACTATTGGTTGGAGTGATAGTGTGTGGTTTCCCTCACATATCCCCAGATGTAGTGTGATTAGCTGGATTGCTATTCAAAACAGATTATCCACTGAGGACAGACTTGTTCTGTTCGGTATTAAGAGCACATCTTGTTGTAGTTTCTGCTCTACTGAGGAATCCAATGACCACCTGTTCTTCAACTGCCCATTTACTAAACAGGTGTGGGATGCTGTTTCCCTTAAATCACAGCTCATGTGGCAGCCTCAAACCCTCACTAATCTTGCCTATATTGTTTCTACAGCCAAGGGAAAAGGTCTCAAGAGCACCTTGACCAAACTGACTTTCACTGTCTCCCTCTACCATATCTGGATAGAGAGGAATCTTAGGAAATTTCAGAGCCTACAGAATAGCGTATCCTCATTGGTGACTAAGATATGCACTGAGATTAGGTACAGATTGTTGTCCCTCCACAAAATACCACCTGGTTCACTACAATTGAGTGCTTCATGGAACATCCCATCTCACACTAACAATTAATGTATTTGTGTTTGAGTTATGCTCATTTCTGACTCATTCACTTCCTCTCGCAGGTACAGGTGCCCGCAAAGGTTCCACTAATGACCCATTTGGGTAGTGTGTGATGCAGGTTTAGTCCTCACTGTTCCTTGGTTGCTTGCTGCAGTAGCAGAGACATTTGCCCGCAAAAGTGTTGCTTGCTGCAGCAGTTTGCTTGTTGTTGCTGGCAGCAGATTAGAATCACACCTAAATGCATTTGCTGACAACAAGGGAGTTGTCTCATTGCTGCATACTGCTGCTTGTAAACTACTGGAGGTATGCTCTATACTTACTTGCTTGCACTTAAATCTTTATGTTAAACTATAGCAAGGGCTGTTGCTATAGTTCATGCTTGTTTGCTTGCAATCGGATTATGCACATTTAGTGGGTTGCAAGGGCTGTTGCAACCTACATACTTACTTGCTTGCTCTTGTAACTTCATGTTTATCTATAGCAAGGGCTGTTGCTATAGATTCTTGCTTGATTACCTGTTTCATTGTGTTCATACCAGTGGATTACTTAGAGTTGTTTACCATCATCTGGACTGCTGTGTGTCTGATCAGCATCCACATTGTTGAGGTTCTGGCCTAGCCTTGGGGGGCTGTCCCATGGCATGTATCTCTTCCTCTTTCCCTCTCTTTTCTTTTTTTTTCAGCTGCTGCTGTTGTATACGCAGTGGCTGGCACCTTGAGGGTGCTCCAATTACGAACGGGTCATGGCGAAATTTTCAAAATTTTCTCCCCAACAGTATATGAAGAGTATTTCTCCTTGTGTAGCTTCATCTGGACTGCTGTGTATCTGATCAGCATCCACGATGTTGAGATTTCTGGCCTAGCCTTGGGGGGCTGTCCTTTGGCATGTATTAGTCCCTTCTGGGAGGGGGCCTTTCCTCCCTTCTCTAGCCTGTCCACCCTGTTTTGCACTCTTTACTGCGGCTGATGCATCATTGTCTGCTGATGCATCATTGTACATCCTGACTTTGAAGCTTTCATCTACACATGACAAGCTTCATGGACTCTTCTGCTATCATCTTCATGACAAGCTTCAGTTGCTGAATCTCAAAGTTAATCATTTTGTTGTATGTTTCTTAATCATCTTTCTAGAAGGTTAGGAAACATTCAAGTCACTTACTATTAGATACTTGTAGCCAGTTGGCGTAGGTCTCCCATCTTTATATTGTTTATATTGTATTTTTTTTCCCTAATTACCCTCATGTAGCCCTTGCGGCCATCCCTTTTATTTCACGCAATTTTCTTTTCTCTTTCTTTTTCTTTTGTCCTCCCTGGGGTATGCCCCTTGTAGGCTGTATATTCTTTTGCCTCCTTTTTATTTCACGCTAATTTACCCAAAAAAAAAAAAAAAATCTCACATTCTTCGAGTGAGGGAGGATTACTCTAATCCTGATGCAAGTTCTGTTGAGGTGAAGCTGGATGGAGCATTTGTGGAAGCTGGGGATAATCCCCCCCCGCCATGAGCTTCATACTAAGCCTGCCATGCCGATTAACCCAGGTAAAAACAAAAACTGGGCATCTTTATTCAAAGCCCAAGCTCCTTCTAAAACTTTGAAACTTGAACATTTTCCGGAGATGCAGCAAGGTAAGGAACCTGTTGTGGAATTAGACGACTCTGATGTTGATTCTAGCTCATGGGATAATTGTTTGATCGGATATTTTCTAGATGGCAGAATGCCATACAACCTATTGTGTGCTACTGCGCGATCTGTATGGAAGGATAATGCCCCCAACTCTATTAAACAGGTTGGGAATTGTTTTTTCTTTGAATTCAGAGACGAAATTACTAAGTTGCGAGTATTGGAAGGGGGTCCCTATTTCTTCTCTCGGCGTTACTTGGTCCTGTCTGATTGGAAAAGGATGCTAGTTCCAACAACTAAGCATCCTTCTTCTATTCCAGCCTGGGTCAAGTTGCATAAACTTCCACTGGAATGCTGGACTGAATCAGGCTTTAGTCGTATTGCCAGCTCGATTGGGAGACCTATCCATGTAGATGAAGCTACAGCTAGTAAGAAAAGATTGGATTTTGCTAGGGTCTGTGTAGAAGTTTCCGCAGATGTTGATCTTCCGGATGTTATAGTGGTGAAGTCTAATGGGGAAGCTGTCACAGTCAGGGTGGAATATCAGTGGCTTCCCACTAGGTGCTCTGTTTGTAAAGTGTTTGGTCACAAGTGCAATCCTAAGCCAGCTCCAGCTCATGCCCCTGCTAATACAGATGAGTCTTGGCAAACAGTTGGAAACAAGGTTAACATTGCCGACAAGGATCCTATTGTACAACATCAGGTCCAACTGGCTTTGGATGTAGGAGGTAGCACTGCTCTGGATGCGGTGACCAGAGCTGTTGACACTTCTTCACAACCTCCTAAACCAGCAACCACTAGTGGTATTATGGAGGGAAAAGGAGCAAGGCAATTATTTTCAACCAACACAAGCGAAGATGATGATTCTACTGAGGAATGTGATGAGTTCCTGGCAGAGGCACAAGCTTCATCAAAATTCCCCAAACCCTCCTGCCCACAATCTGCAGGAAGAAACTCAAAGAAGAATAAAAACAAAAAGAAGGGCAGATGGAGACCTGACCCTTCTGAGGGGCAGCAAGCATAGCTATATCCTTTGGGCAGTATCCTTACTTTTATACTCTGCCATTATTTTACTGTTGTCTTTATTAATTTCTATGCTTAGTTCCCAAGTTCAGTTGCATTTTGGTTTTTGGAACTTGAGAGGGTTAAATGATCCTCTCAAGCAAAAAGCGGCCAAACTCTTTTTGAAAAACAATGATTTATCTCTGATGGGTTTGATTGAACATAAAATAAAAGAACCTAATATCGATAAAATCATGAGAGTAATCTGCCCCCATTGGAAGCATTTTCATAACTCTTCCCATGCTCCCATTGGTAGAATCCTAATTTGCTGGAATCCTCACATCCTTGATGTGAAAGTTCACCATATGACCAGTCAAGTTATGCATTGTGAGGTGCATACTAAAGATGGATATAATTTTGTGGCTTCCTTTGTTTATGGCGCCAGTGATCATAATGACAGGCTTGAGCTCTGGAATGATCTGTCCAAGTTAAAAACTAATGAGCCTTGGGTTATCTTAGGAGACTTTAATGCAATCAGGAAACCTATGGAGAAAGTTGGGGGGGCTACCCACTGGCCCCCCCACATGGATGATCTTAACAAATGCATATACTCATGTGAAGTTGATGATCTGAGATACTCTGGCTGCTTATTTACTTGGTCCAATAGGCAAGACCACCCTCATCATATCTCCACCAAACTTGATAGAGTCCTTGTAAATGATACTTGGATTAGAACACACACTTTCTCATCAGCTTTTTTCCCCACTCCGGGGATCTCTGATCATTCACCTGCTGTTGTGCATATTAATCCTACCCCTAAGCCTCCCAAGAGACCTTTTAGGTTCTTTGACTTCCTAGCGGACCACCCTTCTTTCCTCCCAACTGTCCAAAAGGTCTGGAGGCAGATAATAATTGGAAACCCTATGTACAGTCTTACTGAAAAGCTCAAAAGGTTACAAGCTGACCTTAAGGAGTTGAATCACAAAGATTTTAGTGGTATCTCTGGTAGGGTCTCTAACATTAAATGCCACCTTGATACTCTTCAGACCAAGCTTGGTGCCGATCCTTCAAATATTGCTAATCAAGAGGAAGAAAAATTGGTCTACAAGCAGGTTCTCACTCTCTCTAGAGCTGAGGAAAGCTTAGCTAGGCAGAAATCCAGGATCCAATGGCTCAAGCTTGGTGATCAAAGCACCTCATTCTTCTTCAAGTCAGTCAACAATAATAGAAATAGAGGTAAAATTACAAGTTTGGTTTTGAGTGATTCTAGCACTACTCATGATATGAAAATGATCAAAGATGCCTTTGTCAGTTTCTACTCTGGTTTACTTGGTAAACCCCACGTTACCCCTTATGCCGGGTACGATAGGATCAATCAACTCATTACTAAAAGACTCACCTCTGTTCAAAGTATGCACATGGTCCAAGATGTAACCAACACTGAGATTAAGGATATGTTCATGGGCCTCAACCCACACAAGGCACCTGGCCCTGACGGCTATAATGCTAGGTTTTTCCATAAAGCTTGGCACATAGTTGGTCAGGAGGTTACTGCAGCCATTAGGAATTTCTTCAAGTCTGGTAAGCTCTTGAGTAGAGCTAATGCCACCATTGTGGCTCTTGTTCCCAAGGTCCCTAACCCCTCTAGAGTGGGTGACTATAGGCCTATATCATGCTGCAATGTCATTTACAAATGCATTGCCAAGATTCTTGCCAGGAGAATCCAAAGTGTTCTCCCTGATCTTATTGATCCAGTTCAGTCTGGTTTTGTTAAAGGAAGGAGAATTGCAGATAATATATTCCTCACTCAGGAGATCATGCATGGGTATCATAGAACCACCTCCACTCCCAAATGCACCATGAAAGTTGACATAATGAAGGCATATGACAACGTCAGATGGGAGTTTCTATGGGATACTCTGACATGTATGAATTTCCATCCCAAAATGATCATGTGGTTAAAGGCGTGTGTCACCACTGCCAACTATGCTTTGAATATTAATGGTGACCCAACAGGCCACATTAAGGGTGCAAGAGGGCTTAGACAGGGGGATCCACTCTCATCCTACCTATTTGTAATAGTCATGGAGGTCCTCACTTGCATATTAAAAGAGAAATCCAATGAACCTGACTTTAAATTTCACTGGAGATGCAATAAACCTAAAATTATCAATCTGTGTTTTGCAGACGACCTTATGCTTTTCTGCAAAGGAGATGTAAACTCAGTGAAACATATACGAAACTCCTTATATGAATTTGAGTCCCTTTCTGGACTATCCCCTAGTCCTGGTAAGAGTAGTATCTTCTTCTCTGGTGTGCAACACTCTACCAGAATTGAGATCCTACAATTGCTTGACTTCAAGGAAGGCACACTGCCTGTGAGATACTTGGGGGTCCCATTGTTATCCTCTAAACTTAGATACATGGATTGTAAACCCTTGATTGATAAAATCACATCTAGAACCAAGTCTTGGACTAACAGGAACCTCAATTATGGTGGTAGGACCCAGTTAATTAAGAGTGTCCTTTTCTCAATGCAAACATATTGGTCCTCCATCTTTATACTTCCTAAGAAAGTCATCAAGGATGTAGAAGCCACTCTTAGGTCCTTCCTTTGGTTTGGCCCTGACCTGAAAAAGACTGGGGCTAAAGTTTCGTGGGAACATTTATGCTGCCCTAAACAGGAAGGTGGGTTAGGATTCAAATCCATCCTTGTGTGGAATAAGGCTGCCATTGCGAAGCATATTTGGTTCCTTATCTCTGGTGGGGAACAATCTATGTGGTGTCAGTGGGTTAAATCTTATTTATTAAAGGGAAGGAACTTTTGGGATGTCAAGATGCCTAGTTCTCCCTCATGGGTATGGAGGAAGTTGCTAAACCTTAGGCCCCTTGTCCAATCCCACATTAAAGTTACAATTGGCAACGGCAGATCCACCTCATTGTGGTATGACAATTGGCATCCACTCGGGCCCCTTGCTCTTAAGTTTGGTCTTAGAGCCATTTGTGATTCTGGACTCACCAAAGTTGCCACTGTGAGTGCAATCATTAGAAATTCCAGTTGGTGTCCCCCCATTACCCAGACCCTTGAGCTCAATGAGATCCGGGATGCTATGAGCTCTCTGCCCAGTCCTAATCAAGAGCTTGAGGACCGGCACAAATGGTTACTTAATTCAAATGGGGATTTCACCATTTCTTCACTATGGGATGAATTAAGATTGCATTACCCCAAAGTGCCTTGGCATTCTAGCATTTGGTTCTCTGGCCATATCCCAAAATGTAGCATGATCACTTGGCTTGCAATCCATAATAGACTTTACACGGGTGATAGGCTGGTTCTGTTTGGCACTATTCCTGTTTCTTGTTGTAGTTTCTGTCATGGTACGGAGTCGCATGATCACCTATTTTTCAATTGTCCTTTCACTTCACAAGTCTGGGCTGACATTCTTACACATATCAACGTGCATTGGCCCTCAAGGTCTTGGGCCAACTGGATCAATCAAGTCTCAAGTCTTAGAGGTAAATCACTTAATAATTTGATCACCAAGCTTATTTTCACTGTTACAGTATACCAAATATGGCTTGAAAGAAATGTTCGGAAATTCCAAAATGTAATGTGCTCTGGACCTAGTGTGGTAAACAAAATTCAATCAATGGTGAGATACAGATTGATATCCCTGGGTAATCTTCCCCATGGATATCAATCCCAGTGGCTGTTAAATAAGTGGGGAATAAATTAAGGGTACTCATTCTTATTCCACATCAACCCACTTGATTTTATTGTGTATGCTAGATAGTACAGTGCAGGTCATCCACGGGAGTGAGCAATGTTTTGCCACTGCTGGACTTGTTTTCCATAGGGGCAGATTCAATCAGGGGGGGCAGATTCAAGCATTTCTTGCTGCTGCCCCTGTATTTGCTGCAGCAAGGAGCAGAGTTTCACCCCATTGTAAGGTCTACTATCACAGGATCACAGGATTACAGAGCTGCTGGCCTTTACTTGAGGAGGAGCTTGCTAATACTCCAGTTACTGCTGCCCCTGTATTTGCTGCAGCGAGGAAGGATCTGTTTGCTGCTGCCGGCTGTTTCAATCAATGGGGGCAGATTCAATGGCTTGCTGCTGCCCCTTTATTTGCTGCAAAGGTACAATCTACTTGAACTTTATGTTAATCTATGGCAAGGGTTGTTGCTATAGATTCATGTTTACTTGTATCTGGAGAGGGAGGGGGTTTGAGAGCTTCTCTCTCTAGAAATAGAGAGAGAATGCACTCCCCTTACTCAAATTTTTTACAGATCTTGCCTCAATCAACTGATTGTTGGCTTATGTCCACTATCACCTCCACTCATTACACAAGTTTGGTTTCGGCTGGGGTTCATCTTCATCCCCTGCAAAAGTAGAAGACCACCCATCAATACGGTGGTGTTAACTCAACCAGTGTCTCTTTTACAGATGTTCTGAACCTCTTGCATCACTCAAGCACATTGTACAACAACCCTTGTACAACAGCCCATGTGTTGATCAGTACAACAGCCCTTGTATTGATTTGATTTTATGTTGTTTGCAACAGCTCTTGCAACTCACTTGAAATCAATGATGCATGAATTTCAGATATCTGTAAACCTGTTACCTGGTCCTCGATTCATTTTGCATATGTGGTGGAGACGTTCCATGGTGTTTCATCATCCTTGTGGGTTGAGGGAATGGCAAACAACAGCAAACTCCAAAAGGGGATCTGGTCTAGATGTTGGAGTTCTATTTGGGTTTCAACCTCAGATGGGTTTTGGGGTACCTTTGGGCTCTTCAACCCCAGCCCTTACTACTCAAGTTAGAAACCTACGGAGCAATTACCAAATGATATGGGGGTTCGTCCCAATCTCGGAGTTGGAGCAGCTTTTAATGGAGTGGAGCTGCAATAGCTCCTACTACCACAAAAATGGGGATCTGACCACATCTAGTGAGTGGTCTTATTCTCTTCAACAACAACAATCCGAAATTTATTTTGGGTTTTCAAATCAATCAACACCAACAATAGAGGTCTGAGTTCCTTTGGTTTGATCATTATCTTCGTATCAGTTCACGTCCGTTAGGTGTCGAGATGTCACGGCGGCGTGATAATTCCATATTGGCTTCTGGCGTAGAGAAGATCAAGCTGTTAGGAAGATGGACCCTCTACTGTTTTGCGGCTGTACTAGGGTTCTTTTGGAAGTAGGTTACTCTGGCATGGTCCGTGCAAGTTGTTTTCCGGTGCTCATCTGGAAATCCTTTGGAGAAGAAGAGAGTGTGCTCCACTCTCTTCCAAGCAAGTGGGCGTTACTTCCTGTACAAAAGCTATACACAGCTATAGCTAACATTCCAGCAGCCTTTTCGGTCAATGTTCAACGGGTTAGTGGGGCCTAGAAAATGGAGCAAGTTCATTTGGTTTATAGATGGCTGTGCGCATGCATAATGAAGTGGGACCACAATTATTGTAACAATTGGGCTTTGAAGTTTGAATGGGATATTTTATTCCTAGTCTTTAACGCAATGGAGTGGGACCACAATTCTTGGGATATTTTAACGCAAAGGTGCTGGTTGCTGGGCCATGTGCCCGTACAAACAATTCAAGTGGGACCACAAAGTCTACTCGGTGGGTTCACATTTGCATTAACGCCTTGTTCAAGGCACAATTATAATAGGAAGTTGGGCAGTGCGCCCGAAAAATCAAATGGGGGCTCTGTGTTCGATCGCGATATTTTTAACTTTTGGAAAGTGAAGTTGGCCTCTGTGCCCATTGTTCCTATCTTGGCGGGTTGTGTCAGGACCACAAATTTTCCCACCCCGGCGGGTTGTGTCGGGAAACACGCAATTTTTCTTTTCTTTTCTTTATTTTTATTTTGTCCTCCCTGGGGTATGCCCCTTGTAGGCTGTACATTCGCTTAACCCCTTTTAATTTCAAGCTGAATTACCCAAAAAAAAAATGCTTATTAGGTGGGTTGCAAGGGTTGTTGCAACCTGCATTTTGCAATTGAACTTTCATGTTATTATGTTAATCTATGGCAAGGGTTGTTGCTATAGATTCTTGTTTACTTGTATCTGGATTATGCTTATTAGGTGGGTTGCAAGGGTTGTTGCAACCTGCATTGCTGTTGCTATAGTCCCTTGTTTACTTATCTGTTATTAGATCTCTCATTTGTAATAGCTTTTGTTGAGAACCTGCTGTGTTCTTACCTGTTTCAAAGGAGATGCTGCCCAATTTTTTCAGAAATCCAGTGGACATGATTGCTAATGTATCTAAAGTTATTTGGTATCATCTGGACTGCTGTGTGTCTGATCAGCATCCACAATCCTCTGGCCTAGCTTTGGGGGGTTGTCCCTTAGCGTGTATTAGTCCCTTCTGGGAGGGGGCATTTCCTCCCTACACTAGCCTGTTACACCTATTGTTAGGCCAACCTTTTCTAGCAGTTGTTTTTGTATAAAACTCTGTATTTTGGGCTGCCATTCTCTGGGCAGACATCTGATTCTCAGGGATTGTAAATAGCAGCCGTTATGCTGCTCGAATCCCCCCAAAACCACCACAGTTGCTGCAGCTGCAGCTACTAACATCAGTTTGCAGCTGTCTGTGTCTTGGCGATGCAGCCCCTTGCATCAAGTCCAAGGATTTATCCCAAGACCCATGTTCAAGCCTCAAGTCCCATGTTTTCAAGCATCAAGTTTTATAGTCAAGCAATTCCATGACATTTGCAGTCCCAAGTATCATGTCAAGCAACAAGTATCATGTTCAAGCTTCATTAGTAACTGTGCTACACTATCCCCATTTTTGTATGGTGCTTCTCTCTCCTCTATTTGATGGGAGAGAAACATCCAGTAGGGTTCTACTTGTCTAGCTCACTTTGTAACAATTATCTGATTCACCTATTACCTTTGCTTATTTACACCTATGCTGGCGGGATGTGCCAGTAACCCCTATTTCCTTTTTCTTTTCTTTTTGTCCTTCCTGGGGTATGCCCCTTGTAGGCTGTACATTCGCTTATCCTCTTTTATTTTCAAGCTTATTTACCCAAAAAAAAAAAAAACAAACAACCACTGTAGTAACAGTAAACAGAAACATAATGGAACGTCTGTTTCTCTCTCTAGGCGAAAAAGACGATCTCAATTGAAACCCTAGTCACCCATGGCCGGCGATCATACAATCGTCTCTCTTCAACATCCAATACCTGGCGTAACCCACTCAGCCACCGATTCACTACCCTCCAAACCTCCTGACTTGCTAAACCCAGAGGCCTTCCCCAACCTTTCACAATCAGTTAACCCTAATTCTTCTGTGGCAGACATCGGATCCAGAGCTGTGGACTCCTATGAAGTACGGAGGAAACAGGTGAGTCGTACTCGTCCCATTCTCAATAATCCACAACCCCCACTCTTCAATTCCGACCCCAATGGCAATCCTGAACCATCGAGCAAAGATGCAAACGCTGAGCTCGAGCAATCCGATATGTCTCGTTCTCCACCACATAGCCATGGGTCGTGCGATCCGGTCCTATCTATCTCTCACACTGACCCTAATCACAGATTCGATTCCCATAGCCCCACAAACTCTCCAACGAGTCCTGTTCGTACCCCCACTGCTATGGGTATTCCAGGCGCTAACCCTAATACCCAACCTCAAGTCCGTCAAAATCAGGGCAAGCCTAACAATTGGGCTAACCTGTTTACTGCTCAAGCTCCTTCTAAGTCCCTGAAACTCCACCACTACCCGGATCTTCAAGTAGGCAAAGATGCTTACATAGAGTTTGATGAGTCCCAGTTGGACGATGGTGAATGGAATCACAGCTTAATTGGCCATTTCCTGGATGGGAAGATGCCTCTACCGCTTCTCAGATCAACGGCCCTTTCGGTCTGGAAGGATCATGGAACATTTACGGTAAACACAAGTTGGATCATGTTATTTATTTGAGTTCCAGGATGAGGAGTCCAAACTAAAGGTGTTGGAAGGAGGACCATACTTCTTCTCTCGAAGATTTCTGGTCCTCAAGGAGTGGAAGCGAATGTTAGTTCCCACCACAAATCACCCACCTACAATACCAGTTTGGGTCAAGTTTCACCGACTTCCATTCGAATTCTGGACGGAAGTGGGATTCAGCAAGCTTGCCAGCACCATAGGGAAACCTATCCATGTTGATGAGGCTACAGCAAAGAAAAAACGATTGGACTATGCTCGTATTTGCATTGAAGTTGACGCAGCAGATGAACTCCCAAATGATGTCACTATTGCAGTGGGTACTGAATCAGTTGTGGTAGGGATTGAGTATCAATGGTTACCCTCAAGCTGCCAAGTCTGCCATGTCTTTGGTCATTCCTGTCAACCAAAAAGGGATTCTAAAATCCCTCCTCTTGGAGAAGCTGATTGGATAAGGGCAGGCAAAGGTGAACGTGAATCAAGTGCTACTATGACCTCTGGTAATAAACCTATATCCCATCTCCATCCCCATCAACCTTTAAACCCCCCTAAAACCCCATTAATTTCTACTCAGAATGCTCCCAAGCCTCCAGTTTTACTCTCCCAATCTGTCTCAGTGACTCCTTTCAGAGCCACACCAACGCCAACTAATAAGATTACTGCCCCTTCTCTTCAGCCAATGTATTCAACTCCAACTTTGGTTGTGGTGCCAAATAATTCTGATATACCAATTGCTGCCCCATCCCTTCCTTCAATTGGGGCTGTTAAGGTTAAGGGTGCTAATCTTAGCCGAGAATCTGCATCCAAAATGGCCTCCTCTATGTTGCACAAGCTCTATTCCAATTCCTTCCACGTGTTGGAGGAGGAACCCACTCCTGATGTTGAGTACCATGAGATTGATTCCCAATTAATGGAAGCTGCTATACCTCCAGATAAGGACCATTATTCAGAAGGCATCATTGATCTCAACGTTGAGGATGTAGCTGACTGCCAAAGTCCTCCCTCACCTGTCACAAATCCCATAGAGTTCTATCCAAGTGACTTATCATCGTCTGAAAGATCAAAAAAGCAACAGAAGAAGGCTAAAAAAATTGCCAGGCAACGGTCTTCCTCAGCAAAGGGGAAGTAGCTAGGCAAAGTCCACTGTGATCTGATTTGCGGCTGCAGTGAGCAGTGTTGCTTCATCATCTGGATTGCTGTTCTGCCTCCACAAGGTTATTATGTTGTTTGTTTTATGTACTTCCTACGTTTCCATGCATTTTGATATCATATGGGTTGCAAGGGCTGTTGCAATCTATTGTTTATATTTATATTTTCAGTACAAGGGATGTTGTACTGAATGCTCACACGTATTGTTTACTCTTGATATTATTCGGGTTGCAAGGGCTGTTGCAATCCGCTACTACTGTTGCAATTGTTGTAATGTTCCATTGGTATTGCCATAGTTGTATCTTGGCTTATCTTGTAATTCCCCTATGTTTTCCTCATGTAGTCCTAGTGACCACCCCTTTATTTCATCCAATTTTCTTTTCTTTTTCTTTTTCTTTTTTGTTTGTCCTCCCTGGGGTATGCCCCTTGTAGGCTGTACATTCGCTTAGCCTTTTTTAATTTCAAGCTTATTTACCCCAAAAAAAAAAAACATGAGGGTAAGTAGGGTAAAATACAAGATACGCAAATACATACTAATCAACTGATGCAATGACAATAGCAGGTCTAACAGTAACAAAAAGTGGCAGCAGATTGCAACAGCCTTTGCAACCCACTTAATATCAACAGATTACAATAGTAGCATGCAAATTAACCGTTGCAACAGCAAAGATCAACAAAGTAATATCAAAATGCAATAGTAGCAGTAGATTGCAACAGCCCTTGCAACCCACTTAACATCAACAGATTGTTTAGAATGAGATAAAGGAAAGAAGAAACTCCCCTTTAGTGGTTGGATTTTGAGGAAGACCTTTGCCTAGCAATTTTCTTAGCCTTCTTTTGTTGCTTTTTAGATCTTCCAGACGTTGGGAAGTCACTCTGATAGCACTCAATGGAAGTTATGACTGGAGAGGAGGGACTTTCATAGTCAACTTCATCTTCAAGATTGAGATCATTGATGCCTGTAGAAAGAGGATCCTTATCTGGAGGTATCGCATGATCTAGTAATTGAGCATCTTCCTCTTGAATCTCCATATCAGGAGGGGTGGTCTCCTCCAATACATGAAAAGAATTGATATGAAGCTTATGTAACATAGAAGAGTCCATATTGGGTTTAGATTCACTAGTAACCTTACCCGACCTGATTGTATGAAGGGATGGGGCTATTGGGGCAGGAGTTGGATGTACAAAAGAACTTTGTACCACCAGGGTTGGAGTTGGGTACTTTTGCTTGGCATTAGTGGTTGCACCCTTGTGTTCGTCAGCCTCTAATGAAGTGTTTGATGTGAGTTTACCTTTGCCCACCACTAGCCAATCTTCCTCAGTGGTTGCTGGTTTGGGAACAGCTTTCGGGCCACACGAATGACCAAAGACTTTGCAACTTTCACACCTTGGTGGAAGCCACTGATATTCCACCCCTATCATAACAGATTCGGCATTAACCGAGATGCAAATATCAGATGGAAGTTCATCACCTGCTTCTATTTCAACGCAGATGCGTGCAAAATCCAGTCGTTTCCTTTGAGCCGTGGCTTCATCTACATGAATAGGCTTACCTACTGCACTTGCTATTATACTGAAACCCACATGGTTCCAAAATTCCAACAGAAGTCTATGTAATTTGATCCAGACAGGAATGGTAGAGGGATGGTTTTTTGAGGGAACCAACATCCTCTTCCATTCCTTTAATACAAGATACCTACGAGAAAAGAAGTAAGGCCCCCCTTCAAGTACTTTGAGCTTAGAAGCCTCATCCTCAAACTCAAACAGATAGCATGGCCCTAGTTGCCTGATAGAGAACTTACCCGAATCCTTCCAAACTGCACGAGCAGTGGCATAGAGTAAAGGCATGGCCATTTTCCCATCCAGAAAATTACCGACTAAGCAGTGGTTACCAACCCCATCGTCGAGCTGTGACTCATCTATACTGACATGAGCATCCTTACCCTTTTGAAACTCTGGATAATGGTCTAACTTCATTGATTTAGAGGGGGCTTGAGCCTTGAACAGGGAGGACCAGTTCCTAGCTTTGCCTCCTTGCGGTGGTATCTTGGGCGCAACTGATAGGATAGGAGTACCCCCATCTTCCACACGAACATACTTCCCATCAAGCACAACAGTTGTGGGAATTTTAGTTCCTTCTTCCTAGAGTTGGATGAGGTGATCTTTAAACTTCGAGAAGCTTACGTTGACTCCCGAATTCTGCATTTCTTCCTCAATAGAGCTTACTAAAGAGGAGAGACGATCAATACTCCCTAATCGATCCCCTTCAGGGCTTGATCCGTGAGTGGGAGGATTCGACTTGTGGGTATCCATCACAACATGAGATACTTTCTCTGGAGTTAGGTTTGGATCTCTGGAGAACCCGTGACTTCGTGGAATACGGTGAGTAGCATACGTCGTACCTGATGACAGGTACCTATCACGATATTGCTCTGTGAGAGTTGCAGGCTGCGAATTCTTGTAAGCTACCTGTTTCTTCCTAACAACGTTGGAATCAACATCTTTGGAACCGATATCCATCTTCTCTGAGGTGGGTTTGATCTCTGAGCTTGTACGCTCCCTAAGGGAGAACACGTTTGACTGCTGGAAATCGCCATCAGTGGGGGATCCGATTGCTTTGGTATCCCGATCTGCTGTAGTTGGTGAGGAGTTGACCTCCATTTAGGAGTTTCAAGCCCTAATCGCGTGAATCGCCAGATTCGCCAGAGATGAAGATGACGTCATGGCTCAGCTACTTGGTTTCTTCGTCCAAAGGATGATTTTCTAGAGCAGATTTCTCTCTCAGTAAACATGTGAGAACTTCCATAACAACGACAAAGAGGTAAGAGGAGAGAGGATCTCCTTGCCTAAGCCCCTTTTGCCCACAAATATAACCAGTATACTCACCATTTATGTTTAATGTGTAATTAGCAGTTGTGACACAAGCTTGCAACCATTTAATCATGGTAGGATGAAAGTTCATGCTAGAAAGTACATCCCATAAGAAATCCCATCTCACATTGTCATAAGCCTTCATAATATCCACCTTCATGGTACACCTTGGAGATGAAGAGGATTTATGATAGCCATGCATAAGCTCTTGGGTAAGAAAGATGTTGTCTGCAATTCTTCTACCCTTAACAAAGCCTGATTGAATAGGATCTATTGGCAATGGCAGAACCACATCACTATGGTTTGATAATTGGCACCCTCTTGGTCCTGTTCCCCACAAATTTGGCTCTAGGGTTATCTATGACTCTGGACTCACCAAAGATGCTACTGTGGATGCCATTATTAGAGGATCTAACTAGGGCTTCCCCATCACTCAAACACTTGAACTCAATGAAATTAGGGAAGCTTTGAGTTCCATGCCCAACCCTAACCAGGAAATGGAGGATCACCATAGATGGGACCTTAACTCTACTGGTGAGTTCACAATATCCTCCCTTTGGGAGGAACTCAGAACACACTATCCCAAAGTCCCTTGGCACAATAACATTTGGTTTTCTGGTCATATCCCTAAATGTAGCATGATTTTTTTTTGGGTAAATAAGCTTGAAATTAAAAGAGGATAAGCGAATGTACAGCCTACAAGGGGCATACCCCAGGAAGGACAAAAAGAAAAGAAAAAGGAAATAGGGGTTACTGGCACATCCCGCCAGCATAGGTGTAAATAAGCAAAGGTAATAGGTGAATCAGATAATTGTTACAAAGTGAGCTAGACAAGTAGAACCCTACTGGATGTTTCTCTCCCATCAAATAGAGGAGAGAGAAGCACCATACAAAAATGGGGATAGTGTAGCACAGTTACTAATGAAGCTTGAACATGATACTTGTTGCTTGACATGATACTTGGGACTGCAAATGTCATGGAATTTTTTTAGATAAATAAGCTTGAAAATAAAAGAGGCTAAACGAATAAACAGCCTACAAGGGGCATACCCCAGGAGGACGAAACAAAACAAAACAAACAAAAAGAAAAAGAAAAAATAACGATAAATAAGGGATGGCCCGAGGGCTACATTGGGAAGTGCTAGGGTAATCACCTACACAAGGGAAATATGGGAAGTAATAGAGTTTCGAAGCCATCTATTAGATGGGTCAGAAACTCTCCAAAAGGGAAGAGAGGATAATGGAAACAAAAATGATGCCACCATCATGGAATTGCTTGACTATAAAACTTGATGCTTGAAAACATGGGACTTGAGGCTTGAACATGGGTCTTGGGATAAATCCTTGGACTTGATGCAAGGGGCTGCATCGCCAAGACACAGACAGCTGCAAACTGATGTTAGTAGCTGCAGCTGCAGCAACTGTGGTGGTTTTGGGGGAATTCGAGCAGCATAACGGCTGCTATTTACAATCCCTGAGAATCAGATGTCTGCCCAGAGAATGGCAGCCCAAAATACAGAGTTTTATACAAAAACAACTGCTAGAAAAGGTTGGCCTAACAATAGGTGTAACAGGCTAGTGTAGGGAGGAAATGCCCCCTCCCAGAAGGGACAAATACACGCTAAGGGACAACCCCCCAAAGCTAGGCCAGAGGATTGTGGATGCTGATCAGACACACAGCAGTCCAGATGATACCAAATAACTTTAGATACATTAGCAATCATGTCCACTGGATTTCTGAAAAAATTGGGCAGCATCTCCTTTGAAACAGGTAAGAACACAGCAGGTTCTCAACAAAAGCTATTACAAATGAGAGATCTAATAACAGATAAGTAAACAAGGGACTACAGCAACAGCAATGCAGGTTGCAACAACCCTTGCAACCCACCTAATAAGCATAATCCAGATACAAGTAAACAAGAATCTATAGCAACAACCCTTGCCATAGATTAACATAATAACATGAAAGTTCAATTGCAAAATGCAGGTTGCAACAACCCTTGCAACCCACCTAATAAGCATAATCCAGATACAAGTAAACATGAATCTATAGCAACAACCCTTGCCATAGATTAACATAAAGTTCAAGTAGATTGTACCTTTGCAGCAAATAAAGGGGCAGCAGCAATCCATTGAAACTGCCCCCATTGATTGAAACAGCCGGCAGCAGCAAACAGATCCTTCCTCGCTGCAGCAAATACAGGGGCAGCAGTAACTGGAGTTTTAGCAAGCTCCATCCATGGCAGCAGCAGCAGCAGAACAGCAGCCACATAGAGGGTTGGACAGCAGCATACTCTGTTCCAAGCTTCCTTGCTGCAGCAAATACAGTGGCAGCAGCAAAAAAACTGCCCCAACTGATTGCACCAGCCCCAAAGGTGATACGAGACACACCAATCCTTGATTTTGAACCTGGGGCCAGCCATAAAGATGCTCAAACTGAGGGCAGCAGCATAACCATATAGCCTGCATACACACACTACCCAATTGGGCTGTTAGAAAATAGACAGTCCAACCTTTTGCCTGGAACGTCTGGAATAACCTGCCAATGAACCCATTAGTGCCATTATGATAGAAAAGAAAGTGGAAAATAAACTAATGCACCAATAACAGCTAATGTGAGTTAGCAGGTATACTCCATGATTCGATTAGATCCAAAGTGCCAGCAGGAATTTTGGCAAGAAAGAGTAACCTGTTCCTAATGTCACTGCAAATTCTGGCCACAACATATTGGACAGGGTGCTGCACATTCTGGAATTTCCTAGTGTTTCTCTCAATCCACACATGGTAGATAGAAACAGTAAAGGACAGTTTGGCAAGAATGCTTTTCAAGTTTTTCCCTTTAAAGGTGCAGAGGAGTGAGACCCAATTTGCCAGAGATTGGGCATGCCATGTGAAATGAGACTTGAGGGACACTGTATCCCACACTTGTTTAGTGAAAGGGCAGTTAAAAAAGAGATGATCATGGTTCTCTTCATCAGGGCAGAAGCTACAACATGGGGAGTCAATTATCCCATACTGGATTAACCTATCACCAGTGGATAGTCTGTTTTGGATAGCAATCCAACTGATAAGACTGCACTTAGGGATATGGGATGAGAACCAAACAATGTGGTGCCATGTAACAGTGGGGAAGTGTGTCCTTAGCTGGTCCCACAATGATGAGATAGTGAACAACCCATTTTGATTAAGTGTCCACTTACAGACATCAGCCTGAGATGAAGTGGAACCATGCAAGAGAGGAAGAGTCTCCCTGATCTCATTTAGCTCCCAAGTTTGGGTAATAGGAAAGTTCCATTGGTAGAGGTTATTCAAGATAGCAGACACTTTGGCACTCTCAGGAATGCCAGAGTCATAAATGATACGAGCGCCATATTTAGCAACCAATGGACCAAGGGGGTGCCAATTATCATACCAAAGGGATGTGGTAGAACCATCACCAATCTGGTACTGAATGAATGCTTGAATGAGAGGTCGAAGTTGGAGTAATTTCCTCCAAGTCCATGACGGACTACTAGGAATTTTGATTTGCCAGAAACTCCGACCTTTGAGTAAGTAGGATTTCACCCATTGGCACCACATGGATTGCTCACCTCCTGATATAAGATACCAAATGTGCTTGGCCATAGCCGCTTTATTCCAACTATGAAGGTATTTAAAGCCCAAACCCCCTTCTTTCTTTGGGGTGCAAAGGTGCTCCCAGGAGATTTTGGCACCAGTGCTTCTAAGATCAGCCCCAGTCCAGAAGAATGATCTAAGGATAGACTCAACTTCCTTAATGACTTTCTTAGGGAGGATGAATATAGAAGACCAGTAGGTTTGCATGGAGAACAGCACAGACTTGATCAATTGAACCCTCCCAGCATAAGATAAGTACCTATTAGCCCAAGCTTTAGTACGATTTGTGATCTTATCTATAAGGGCCTTACAATCTGTGTACTTAAGCTTAGTAGAAATGAGGGGAACCCCAAGATATCTAACTGGGAGGGAACCCTCCTGAAATCCCAACAATCCTAGAATATCAGATTTGGTTGTGGGTGGGACTCCGGAAAAGAAGATGCTACTTTTACCAGGACTAGGAGATAATCCAGAAAGTGCTTCAAACTCAATAAGAGCTTCCTGGATGCAATGAATAGAGCTCAAATCCCCTTTACTGAAAATCATGAGATCATCAGCAAAGCAAAGATTAATGATCTTAGTCTTTTCACACCTCCAATGGAAATGAAAGCTGGGACTATTAGATTTCTCTTTCAACAATTGGGTGAGAACCTCCATGACCATAACAAAAAGGTATGAAGACAAAGGATCACCTTGTCTCAAACCTTTTTTGCCTTGAATGAAACCAGTGGGCTCACCATTGATGCACAGAGAATAGTTAGCAGTGGAAACACAAGCTTTAATCCATTGGATCATTTGAGGGTGGAAATTCATCGTTTCAAGAATATCCCACAGGAATCTCCACCTAACATTATCATAGGCTTTCATTATGTCAACCTTTAAAGCACATCTAGGAGATGAAGAATGCTTGTGGTAATCTCTCATGATATCCTGGGTAAGGAAGATATTATCAGCAATCCTCCTACCTTGCACAAACCCAGATTGCACAGGATCAATGAGTTGAGGTAAAACAATTTGTATTCTTTTGGATATGATTTTGGCAATGCACTTATATATTGTATTACAACATGAGATTGGTCTAAAATCCCCAACTTTGGATGGGTTAGGGATTTTAGGAACAAGTGCAATACTGGTAGAATTGGCCTTAGCAAGGAGTCTACCAGATCTAAAGAAGTTCCTGACGGCTGAGGTCACATCCTGCCCAACAACAGCCCATGCTTTTTGAAAGAAACATGCATTGTACCCATCAGGACCAGGGGCTTTGTTAGGATTGAGTGACATGAATGTTTCCTTGATCTCAGCATTAGAGATCTCAGAAATCATAGCATTACTTTGAGAATCAGAAAGAATGTTGCTGACAAGCTGATTAATCCTAGACCTCCCCTGGTATTGTGTGATATGAGGGTTACCAAGCAGTTGAGTATAGTACTCAACAAAGGTAGATTTGATCACTCCTGAGTCTTGAGTGAGATTGTTATCACCAATGATAAGACTAGTGATTCTACCTCTGTTCCTATTATGAGATATGGATTTGAAGAAATAGGAGGTGCATTGATCCCCAAGTTTCAGCCATTGGATTCTAGATTTTTGTTTAGCAAAGCATTCCTCAGCTCTAGCCAACAACATGTATTGTCTACAGAGGACTCTCTCTTGTGCTTGATTAGTGGCAAATGTAGCATGATAACTTGGCTTGTTATTCATAATAGACTCTATACTGGAGACAGGTTGGTTTTGTTTGGTACAATCCCTGTCTCCTGTTGTAAGTTTCTATACTGGTGTGGAATCTCATGATCACTTATTCTTCAATTGCCCATTCACCTCACAAATATGGTCTGAGATGCTAGCTCTTGTCAATGTCAGTTGTCCCTCTAGGTGTTGGGCTGACTAGATCACTTATATCTCAAACCTTAGAGGCAAGAGTCTAAAAAATTTAATCCTTAAACTGATGTTCACTACTACAGTTTACCAGATTTGGATTGAAAGAAATGTACGTAACTTCCAAAATGCATATTGCACTGTGCCTATTGTGGTCAACAAAATCCATTCATTAGTGAGGTGTAGATTATTGTCCTTGGAAAATCTTCCCCAAGTTCATAACCATCATGGCTTGTTAACTAAGTGGGGGATTAATTGAAATCGAGCCTTAATTGAACATATACTCACCTCTATAATGTAGTGGCTAGTGTGACAGGTGATCAATGCATGCACTCTACTAATCTTTTGATCCTTACTGGATCCATTGTGTGCAGGTGCTGTAATATTTTGAATTACTTTATATTGAATTGTCTCCAATGGATGGAGGCATTCCTTGGATATCTGAGTTACTGTCATTATTTGCTATTGTCTCCAATGGAAGGAGGCATTCCTTGGTGTTTCATGATATCACATCTTGAGTTAGCCTGTTGATATACTCATATATTGACTTATTGTTGTGTCTCCAATGGATGGAGGCAATCCTTGGTGTCTGATAGCCTGAGTAATTCAAGAGCTATGTATGTGATTAAATTGAGCAAGTCT
This sequence comes from Vaccinium darrowii, assembly GCA_020921065.1. NCBI lineage: Eukaryota > Viridiplantae > Streptophyta > Magnoliopsida > Ericales > Ericaceae > Vaccinium > Vaccinium darrowii. The sequence continues at coordinate 24,470,322 of CM037162.1, read as the reverse complement.
GTTAGTGTTGTACCCAAGTTGTACTCCTCTTATGCTATGCATTTTATGTGACCCATTGAAGATGAATTGTTGCACAGTTTTCTATTAGAGCATGAATCTGCTGCACAGTTATCTGTATAGGCAGTGTACTAATAGCTTGCTGACCAATTCGTCGTATCGGATTTGTGCCTTTTATGCTTGATCCACACCATCGGGTGTATCGACTGTCCACTGCCAGATTGTGCATTTACTCACTGTTCTTGTGGAGCATGCAAAAGTGGTTGGCATTTACTCACTATCTGTTGTCCAGATTGGACCACGGTTCTGGGCAGCTTGCTGCTATCTGGGCAGTGATTGTGTACACTGTTGCTGCTTGGTTATTACCTGTTTGGATGCACTTTGAATCTATTCAATGTGGCTGGTGAACATGGATTGGTACATGTATTGCTTGTGTGAGTGATGCCTAGTGGAACTTTTTTTTTTTTTTGGGTAAAAGAAGCTTGAAATAAAAAGGGCTAACCGAATATACAGCCTACAAGGGGCATACCCCAGGAGGACAAAATAAAACAAAACAAAAGAAAGGAAAAGTAGGGAGCAATAAAAATAGGATCCTACGCCAACTGGCTACAATTATCTAAGAGTAAGTAGTTTGAATGTTTCCTAACCTTCTAACAAGAAGATAGGGAAACAGACAACAAAATGAATTTTGAACATGGCAGCTTGAACATAATCATGAAGCTTGATGCTTGGCTAAGAGACTTGAGGTTTGAACATACACTTGGGGAAGAAGTAGCACCTGGTGATCCATGACTGCTGATGTACCATTGCAATGTAGCACCACCACCAATTGTAGTAGAACCACCAGAGCTAAGTCTTAGAAATTTGGGCATAGTGACGTTTGAAATTTGAAAATCCCAGAATCAGTGGCTGTGTGCAGCAGTACCAGCACATCAGCAGTACAGCAGGAGCCATACAGCAGTAGTGATCTCAAAAAATAGAAAACAGATACAACAGCAGTATGCAACAGCAGTATGAATCACAAGAACAAGCCTATCCTCCGTAACGGGCAAAAAATATGACGTCAGCTTCCTTCTCTGGCGATTAGGCGATTCTGGGTCATGGAGAACAAGTCTACCTCAGCCATGACAGATTTTCAGCAATCCAATGTGTACCCCCTTAGAGCACGATCTAATATGTCGAGCAATCCCCCCTTCTCTGGCGGTCCTGGTCGATCTGAAGTTGAAACCCTAGAAATGGAGTTCAATTCTGATAAGGCCATGGCTGATGGTCTCGGAATGGAGAACGTCCGCAAATCCGAAGTTTCCCCTTCGGGTAGCCAAGGTAAGCAAACCGTAGTAGATCTCGGTACCAAGGCAGTTGATTCTAATGAAGTTAGAAAGAAAAGGTTGGGTAATCTACATTCCAAGTTCAGTTCAATGGAAACTCCACAGATGGGGATTCCAGGTTCCACCCATTTCGCAACCACCAATTCCCCCTCCTTCAAACCACATGATCATTACCCCCTACGGCCTTAAAGCTTCTGATTTCACGAGTAGTCCTAATCCCCAAATCTCGTCTGTTATATCCCAAGATGACCCTAAACCCATTTGTGAATCACTCTCCACACCCACTAAAGGCTCAACCACCAACTTCGGCCCACATAGTCCCACCACATCTACCCCTAACTCCTCGCGGAAACTACAAGAGGTTTTCCAGAGTGAAGGCGAACGTCTAAGAAGAGAGGAAAAAATTGCAGATTTGGTTCACTCCATGGAAGCAGAGTTAAAAAAAACGGGTATGGTTGTTGATCTATCCAAGCTCACAACTCAGATTAAATATCTTCAGGAAGGACACCCTATTTCAGAGCCTCCCTCTCATTACATTGAAGGGGATATTGTTGATGTTGTGGATCCGCCCGAGTCTTCTCATGCCAAGATTGATCCGAATATCATCCAAAAACCAGGTAAAACCCCT
>CM037162.1:24380964-24468269 GCA_020921065.1 Vaccinium darrowii | reverse complement strand
TAATTACCATACTCACAAAGTGCAATTGTCACTCTCTTTCTAGTAGAAGATCCAGAGATCCAAGCCAAAAACCGTCTCACCATACTGTTGCTGCAGCTGCTGGACAATCTTTGAATTTGCTGCCCTTTGGACCTCTCTGAAACTGAATCCCTTTAAATAGGGGCAACCATTGCTGCTGTAACAGATTCCAACCCGTGATACATTTCTCATGGAATGAATTGACCACTACCGTAAGCCGTCCATAGCACTAACAGAACCGCAGCAGTAGCAACAAGCAGAATGGTGCTGTAGCAACAAAGGCAACATATACCAGATGGATTTCACAGGAAATTAGGCATGACCTACTTCAAAACTACAGGTGCAGCTGGTAACAAATGCAGCAGTGAATAACAATAGATGATTGTAAATCCACTTTGGTGAACATCGATACAGCAGCTTTGTCCATCAATACCAGCCCATGCCAATGCAGCAATAAACAAAGCAACAATATCAGCATATACTTAGTACTGGACAGCATCTGTTTTGTACATAGGGTAAACAGCAGTAATATGAGTGTGTCCAAATTCTGAGCAGTGAGCATAAAGCAGTGACCATAATGTATAGCTACTACTATGCCAAACATTAACACTTAATCCAGATCATACTAAAATGATATGCAAGGAAGGAATAATCAGATTAGGGGGTATGCAAGAAATAAACAATGAAAGATAACTCCCTCATAACCTGGATTGAGCTTGCGTGTATAGCAACCTGCACACATAACCTACCCAACTGGGGCATTAGAACAAAACCAATACGACTTGCCTTGATTGATTCAAATGAAACAACCTGCCATGGGAGAGTAGTTAGTAACATGAAGTGAGAAGAATAAGAAAGAAGAAACTTATTATATCCTCTCTAAACAGTTAATTGGTATTAGCATTTATATGCCATGAATCATGCAAGAATGAAGGGCCTGGGGGAAGTTTAGATAGAGACATCAACCTATATCTTATATCAGTACAGATCTTGCTCACCACTGTGGAGATTGGGTGCTGCACATTCTGGAATTTCCTGAAGTTTCTCTCAATCCAAACGTGATAGAGAGTGACTGTGAAGGAGAGTTTACTTAGGGTGGTCCTAAGTCCTTTGCCCTTATAATTGGACAGTACGAAGACCAGATTATGGAGAGGTTGGGGATGCCATGTGAAATTAGACTTAAGAGAAACAGAATCCCACACTTCCTTGGTAAATGGACAATTGAAGAAGAGATGATTGTGATCCTCCTCCTCATTGCAGAAGCTACAATAAGAGGAATCCTTAATACCAAACAATACAAGTCTATCCTCAGTGGACAGCCTATTCTGAATGGCAAGCCAGCTAATTAGACTGCATTTAGGGATGTGGGAATGAAACCATACCACATTGCTCCACCCAATATTGGGGAAATGGGTTCTAAGATGTTCCCATAATGAGGAGACTGTAAATAGTCCATTACTCTCAAGGGACCAACTACATGAATCCTGTAAAGGAACAGAGCTGAGGAGAACCGGGAGAACAGGGAGAGCATTCCTAATCTCATTTAGCTCCCATGTCTGAGAGATGGGGAAAATCCACTGTGAATTGTTACGTAAAATGGCTGAGACTTTGGCATCTTCAGCAAGACCAGAGTCATAAATGATACGTCTGCCAAATTTCTCAACCAATGGACCCAGAGGATGCCAATTGTCATACCAAAGTGAGGTAGATTTCCCATCACCGATCCTGTAATGAATCAAGGGTTGAATAATGGGACGAAGCTGAAGCAACTTCCTCCATGTCCAAGAAGGGCTACTAGGCATCTTGACTCTCCAGAGACTTTTCCCTTTAAGTAAGACTTCACCCATTGGCACCACATAGATTGCTCACCACCAGAAACAAGGTACCAAAGGTGTTTGGACATTGAAGCTTTATTCCAGACCTGGAGAGATTTGAAACCAAGACCTCCTTCCTTTTTCGGAGAACATAAATGCTCCCAAGACACTTTAGCACCAGAATGCTTCAGGTCAGCGCCAGTCCAAAAGAAGGCTCTAAGGATAGATTCAACTTCCTTCAGGACTTTTTTAGGGAGGATAAAGATGGAAGACCAATAGGTCTGCATTGAAAATAGGACAGACTTGACCAACTGTACTCTACCAGCATAGGATAAATACTTGTTGGCCCAAGATTTAGTACGCCCTATGATTTTATCAATGAGAACCTGACAGTCGGAGTACTTGAGCTTGGTGGAAATGAGGGGAACACCCAGGTATTTCATAGGAAGAGACCCTTCCTTGAAACCTAGAGCGTCAAGAATTGAAGTTTTGACAGTGGATGGAACACCAGAGAAAAAAGTATTGCTCTTACCAGGACTGGGAACAAGACCAGAAAGAGATGCAAATTCAGTGAGGGCCTCTTGAATACATTTGATGGAACTCATATCTCCTTTACAAAAAATCATCAAGTCATCAGCAAAACAGAGATTAATAGTTTTGGTTTTGTCACACCTCCAATGGAAGTGAAAATTGGGAGTGAGAGATTGTTCCTTAAGGAGCTGAGTGAGGATTTCCATAACAATAACAAAGAGATAGGAGGATAAGGGGTCTCCCTGCCTTAAACCTCTCCTCCCCATGATATTACCAGAAATCTCTCCATTGATACTCAGAGAATAGTTAGCAGTAGTAATGCAAGCCTTGATCCAATTGATCATAAGAGGATGGAAATTCATGGAATGGAGGACATCCCATAAGAAATCCCACCTGACATTGTCATAGGCTTTCATGATATCTACTTTCAAGGCACATTTGGGGGTGGAGGAGTGCTTGTGATAGTCTCTCATGATCTCTTGAGTGAGAAAGATATTGTCAGCTATCCTTCGACCCTTAATAAACCCTGATTGAACAGGATCAATAAGAAGAGGGAGAGCGACTTGAATCCTATGAGCAAGGATCTTGGCTATACATTTGTAAATTGTATTACAGCATGAGATAGGCCTATAATCCCCAACCTTTGAGGGATTGGGAACTTTAGGAACCAAAGCAATGATAGTGGAGTTTGCCTTAGTGAGAAGTTTGCCGGATCTAAAAAAATTCCTCACAGCGGAGGTGACTTCATGCCCAACAACATGCCAAGTCTTTTGAAAGAAGTCCGCATTATAGCCATCAGGGCCAGGGGCTTTATTAGAGTTCAAGGACAAGAAGGTATCTTTGATCTCCTGATTAGAAATATCAGAAACCATAGCATTCTTCTGATCATTAGTGAGCTTGGAAGCAACTAACTGATTAACTCTGGCGGAACCAGAGTACTGAGATGAATGAGATTTGCCAAGCAAGTTAGTGTAAAAATCAATGAAAGCAGCTTTAATGGCCAGAGGATCATGAGTAAGATTATCATCAGAAAGAACAAGGCTTGTGATCTTACCCCTGTTTCTTTTTTGAGATATGGATTTGAAAAAATATGAGGTACATTGATCCCCAAGTCTGAGCCATTGAATCCTAGACTTTTGTCTAGCAAAGCTCTCCTCAGCTCTAGCCAACTGAATATATTGTCTATACAACACTTTCTCCTGTATTTGTTTGGAAGAATTGGATGGATCGGAACCAAGCTCTAATTGAACGGATTCCAGTTTTTGCTTGGTGTTCAGTGTTCCGATGATGACTCTTCTCCAGACTCCTTGGACAGTAGAGATGAAGTCAGGATGATCAGCCAAAAAATTAAAGAACTTGAAGGGTTTTTTGACCTTCTTAGTGTCAAGGATCATGGACACCACAATAGGTGAGTGATCTGAGATGCCAGGTGCAAAGAAGTGAGCGCTAGAGCAATGAAAAATCCTCATCCATTGCTCATTAACAAGAGCTCTATCAATCTTAGTGGATACAAAATGAGAGGAATCTTTTTTGGGTAAATAAATGAGAGGAATCTTGTTTATTAGACCAGGTAAAATGACATCCAGTATATTTCAAATCATCAAGATCATTGTGGGAAATGCATTATTAAAATCCTCCATGTGAGGAGGCCAATGACAATCACCACCCATCTTGTCAGAATGAAATCTAATGGCATTGAAATCACCTAGAATGATTCAAGGGGCAGAACTTCTCCAGGAGGTGAGAGACTGCCAAAGATCGTTCCTCTCACTATAGATGTTAGAACCATAGACAAAAGTGGCAAGGAACTGAACATCCCCAGAGAGAGATTGGACTTGACAATGGATGGCTTGACTAGATGTGCCAAGGACACTTACAAGGACAATAGTAGGGTCCCAGGCTACAATAATTCTGCCATTAGGTGAATGACTATAATTATGACCCAAAAGTGACAATTTATTCTTATAAACAAAATTTTTGACCTCTCTCTGTTTGATGGGGTCATTAATGCCCCTCATATTCCAACACCCAAAATAAAGAGGATTAATATATAACGACATAGAGAAGGACTAACAAAATGGCATATAATAGGAAGAATTAATAATTGCCAAGCAAAAAATAAGGAGAGTACTTACCTCCCTTTGTTAGGGGTGTTAGAGGCCACCCCTTTATTTCTCCCTTTCTTTTTCTTCTTGTTGGAGAAAACTCTAAAATCTTCTCCATGCACAAGGTCGTCTACCACCTTCCCACTACCACTGCCTCCCTCAGGTTGTGCTCTTAAAGTGGCAGCTGGACTGATCAAGTCAATAGACCCCGTGGATGAGGTGAAACCCAAAGTACAACAAGTATCAGCTATGATCTCTTCCATTTCCTCAGAGGAATCAAGGTCCTACCCAGGGTCATTAACTTCCAAAGGCACAACTTCTGTGATTGCAATATGAGGTGAGGTTTTAGCATTTATAGGAGGAAGTGAAGATGAAGCCACCTCTTTAGTAACAGCATCTAAAGCTATGCTCCCACCTTTCTCCAAAGCCAACTGTACCTGATGTTGAATGATGGGGTCTTTATTGGAAATGTTAATATTATTTCCAGCAGCTCTTGGAGAACACTTGTGTCCAAACACCTTGCACTCAGAGCACTTAGGGGGAAGCCACTGATATTCCACCCGGATTGTGACAGCTTCTCCGTTAGCTCTTACCACTATCTCATCTGGTAGGTCATCATTTGCTGAAATTTCAACGCATACCCTTGCAAAATCCAATCTTTTCTTGCCAGCAGTAGCTTCATCAACGTGAATAGGCCTTCCAATAGAACTGGCAATTCGACTAAAGCCAGACGCAGTCCAACATTCCAATGGAAGTTTATGAAGTTTGACCCAAGCTGGGATTGATGAAGGGTGTTTGGTGGTAGGAACTAACATCCTTTTCCAGTCAGTAGGCACCAAGTATCTTCGAGAAAAGAAATATGGGCCCCCCTCTAACACCTGCATTTTAGAATCCTCATCCCTAAATTCAAAGAAGAAACATGCCCCTATCTGCTTAATAGATGTAGGGGCATTATCTTTTTTTTGGGTAAATTAGCTTGAAATTAAAAGGGGTTAAGCGAATGTACAGCCTACAAGGGGCATACCCCAGGGAGGACAAAACAAAATAAAGCAAAGAAAAGAAAATTGCGTACCCCCGGCACAACTGCCGGGGGAATATGAAATCCAGCACAACCCGCTAGGATAGGGATACATATGATTTAAAACAGAATTGCGTACTCCCCGGCACAACCCGCCGGGGTGGGAAAATAGGAAAAACTGGCACAACCCGCCAGAACACTGCCATGTAATGGCCCCAAAAGGGCCTTGGCCCCACTTTCCTTACAAAATAAATGATACTTGTACGCATAAGAGCAAAATGCGGGCAGCTAAATGCGTGTAATTGTAAAAGGCAGAAGGCCTATGTTTTTGAAATCATCAAAACGGACAGGTGGGCCCACCAACAGCTGGATGCGTCCCTTTATGCCCGAGATTTGACCAAAGTCAGTACCCACTCGGTTTTGATAGCTGTGCTAATAGTTTTGAAATACTAAATTTCCCAAGTAGAAGTATGGGGCAGTGGACCCCTTTGAAAAGGCACTCCATTTGCAATTATCGTGCAGTAAAAAACAAGCCCAAGGCTCATTTTATGTCTTGTTTATTGGAAAAGTGAGGGCACAAGGACAAGTGCTGCTATCACCACCCAATTATGTACGCATATTTCTTGTTTACTTCCCCAAATAGTGCAACCACAGCCCACTATTTCATGAAACTCAGCCTTTTCTAAAGAAAATTTCGTGTAATGGGTTAGCACGCCTCCCTTTGCTGCCAAAAAGGGAAGGCATGTCTATATAAAATAGTATAACCACTATGCTCCCAAAGTTGGAGCATTATTTCTTGTTTACTTACCCAAATAGTGCTATCACAGCCCACTATTCCATACGTAAATCACGTGAATGCTCCCAAAGTTGGAGAAATCAAGAACGAGACCCATGCTACCTCAAAGATCCCAATTGACTAATCCAAGACCTCAAAAGTATCCCAGTCTCGTTACAGAAGGTGAGACTCACCCTCCATCATGAGCAGTTTGGAAGGCGCCCTGCTGAGCCTTCTTTGCTCGCTGCCTCTCCGCTTTCCTAGATCTCCCAGTAGCTTGGGAGGCCGGAAGAAATGGAGAGTCATCACTAGTTGCAGCCAAAGAGCTGCTAAAATTGGTTGTACAGACAGCCGTTGGAGAGGATGATCCAGCCTCCATAGGAGGGGTGCCAGCTTTGGGCAACATTTGAGGACCATCTTCTGGTATGAAATCAGCCATATTTACGTGGTCACCATCATCTGGAATGAGTCCTCTGGCAGGAATTGAATCACAAGCCCCACCAACAGAACCCAAAGGCTTAAAATTTCCATTTCTATGGGGAGATGAGGGAGGCACAGGCTCGTCGCACTCATCACCGGGCATAGAATTGGAGGAATTGAAGTTGGTGTGTTTTGCACATCTAGAAGAGGGATGTCCAAACACCTTGCACTCAGAGCATATAGGGGGAAGAAATTGATACTCTATATTGACAACAACGGATTCTCCGTCCACTTGAATTTCAACCGAGTCAGGAAGAACACATTTTGCATCAATTTCTATGCAAATTCTGGCAGATGAGATACGTTGTTTCCTTTCTGTAGCCTTGTCCACATGGATAGGCCTTCCAATAGTGCTAGCTATGCGGCTGAAACTATCTACAGTCCAGCATTCAAGGGGAAGATTGTGGAATCTAACCCAGGCTGGAATTTTTGAAGGGTGCTCAATAGAGAGGGGCATCATTCGATGCCTATTCTTGAGAACAATATAACGACCAGAGAAGAACCAAGGGCCTCCTTCTAACACAGAGAATAAAGACTCCTGGTCCTTGAATTGAAAGTAAAATAAACCAGATTTATTTGTTTTCACAGAGATTAACCCAAATTCCTTCCATACCTTAAATGCCGTAGAGTGAACTAGCGGAAAGTCCATCCTTCCATCTAGAAAATGGCCAACCAAGCAATTTCTCCATGTGATTTCATCCAGGTGAGTTGCGTCTAACTTGACCACAGCCTTCTTCTCTTGTTGAAGCTCAGGAAAGTGTTCAAGCTTCATAGATTTAGAAGGTCCTTGGGACCTGAACAGAGAAGCCCAATTGTTGGGTTTACTGCGATAATTATTTGGTGTACCTCCTTTCCCATTCTGAGGAGGACGAGGATGAGTGTCTTGCTGTGACTTATGCGAGGGGCTGTGAGGTGACTCCTTGGGGCTATGAGCTCCATCGGAAATCTCGAGTATACCATTTCTGCACGAATCCGAAGCCAAGATAGGCGATTCTATCTCAGCCTGTGTTGGTTCAAGGGATGGGGACTCGTCACTATTAACAGGCCTTGAAGCAAGAAAGTGCTCAACGTTTTCATTATGAGTTTTTGTAAGCCGCTCTAGTTCTGCCTTCCAATGAGATTGAACAACCAGTGTAGCTGTAGCGTAATCTCTCTGAAATGAGTCAATTAAGCTCAATAGATGCTTCTCATGAGCTCTAATCTCCACCTCATCCGTAAAGATGAATGTACTGTCCGCCATGGTAGAAAATTAGAAGGATTCTAGAGAGAAGTTGGAGCTTCTCACTCTAACCCATGAGGTGTAGGTTGTTATTAGGGGCATTATCTTTCCAAACAGAACGAGCAGTAGCACATAGCAGATTGTAGGGCATTTTGCCATCAAGGAAATAACCAATCAAACAATTATCCCATGAGTTAGAATCCACATCAAAATCGTCCAATTCCACAATAGCATCCTTACCTTGTTGCATATCAGGAAAATGCTCTAATTTCATAGTTTTAGACGGGGCTTGAGCCTTAAACAGTGAAGCCCAATTCTGGGACTTACCAGGTTTATTCACTGGAGCTGGTAATGCAGGGATTGGTTGAAGAGGAGGATTGTCTTCAACCTCAACAAAAGCCCCTTCGAGGTTCACCTCAACGCCGGGAGTAGTTGCATCCAAAGTGTACTCCTCTCGCACTTGAAGAATGTGAGATTTGAGGTGGGATAGGTTAACATTAACTCCAGACTTGAGCATTTCGTCCTGAAGCGATTGAACCAGAGACGATATGCGATCTTCACTAGCTTGGTTATGACCTTCGCGTTGAAAGACCTCAAACAGCTTCCGAGCTGGACTCGAACCAGAGGGGTTGAGGGTTTGAAAGTGGTTTGCTGCATTTGGTTCAGGTTCGCATGTGGGTGGGGTGGAAGGATTGCTAGATCCCGATTTGGATCTCTGAGGGTAGACGCTGGATTGGACAAAGTTAGGTTTAGGTGAGTATTGAAGAGAGGGAGTAACAGTGCTTTGGGTACCTCCAACGATCGGGAAATCTGGATCTGATGGGTTTGGTGCAAAAAAATTGGGGTTTTTCGAGGTAGGAGGATTCTTGTCATTTTCGCCTAGATCTGAGAAGCTCTGACTATGTGGGATGATTAGGGCTGTTCATGCAGCCCACCCGTCCGACGACCCGACCCGAACCGGCCGGAAAAACCCGACCCGATATTAATCCAACCAGCTCTTCGGTCGGAGTCGGATCCAGATGTGAGAAATAATTTGTCATTCAGTCGGGTCTCGGGTTGGGGTAATTTAATCCGGGTGAACCCGATCCGACCGATTGAGTATTGGTTGACACTTGACAGGCTACAGCTCATTTACTGGTTCTGGTCCTTCTGACCGATGGTGATGCTTCCAACGTAAAGAAGAAGAAAAGTCAGAAACTCAGTGGGAAGTCACACTCAACAAAAGCAAGTCATGCATTTATTTATTAGATAGTATAAGATACTCGGATAACAAAGCAAGTCCTACTTTTCTTCTTAGAGAGAGAAAAGTTACTGTGCTTCTTCTCTCCTTACTCCCTCAAGTCCTCAACACTCTCCATCTATTTTCCGTTCAACACGGAAAGGAAAAAAAAAAAAAAACTCTCCACCTCTGGATCTCCTGTAGATGGCGGTCGGTCGGCCGGCGAGAGAGAGTAATTTCTGAAGCTTGATTTTGTTTTGATTGAAGAGAAGCTGAGATGGAATTTGATTGGGTTTTGGAAATTTCTGAAGCTTGATTTTGTTTCTTTTTGTTTCTGAAGCTTTTGGATCTCCTGTTTCTGAAGCTTGATTTTGTTCCGCCTCAAGATCTCCTATAAATGGGAGGGTTTTTTTTTTTTCCTTCCCGGGAATGGAGAACCATCAATCCGACCAACCCGTTCGGCCCGATCCGGCCAACCCGACTAACATTCGGTCGGAGCCCGATAGATCTTTCGGTCGGAGACGGGTCCAATTTTCTGAATCCGATCACTGGTCGGGTCGGGTCAAATCCGACCCGAACTCGAAAAAACCGACTGTTACCCAAAAGGCAACCTAGAGGGGGGGTGAATAGGGTTGCTAACAATAACGCCCAATTAAAAAAATTACTAGACAAAACAAATAAATAAATAATTTTCACAAACAAAATATAAAAGAGTTAAGGGAGAGAGATATCACACAGAGATATATAGTGGTTCGGTCTGAGCTTTGTCCACTGCTCAGCCTAGTCCACTGGCCTAAGGAGTCGCTGTTTTACTAATCCAACAACCAGCTTTTGGTGCCGATTAAACCTTACAACCGCAACGCTAACTTTCCCGAGGAGTTAGCCAAACCGCTAGAGTTTATCTCCCAAACTCTAAAAACACCCACAGAACAAAACCCCGTTCTGTGGTAGCTCACTGAGAATTTTTCTAACTCTCAATACAACACTGATAAGAATTTTTGGTGTTTGAAAATAAATCTCTCTCAAAGAGTAGATACACAAATTTGCTCACAAAGCTCTCGAAATAATAATATGAAAATGATCTGTGTGAGAGTACAAAAATTTGCTCTGAGTATTTGATATTGCTCTGGTACAGCTTGATAATCTTCTTCTTGCAGAAACTTTGCTTATAAAGCTGCAAAATACGAACGTTGGAAAACTTGCCGTTGGGAAGAAAATCTTGACACAGCTACGGATCTTCCTTAAGTCAAATTTGTCCGTTGCTTTTTGAGCAACAATAATTTTTCTAGCTGTATAAATTGATTTTCATCAATTGTTTGTCATCAAAGTCAACAATGGTAGACAAGAACTACTGTGGATGACAAATATTAAATGAAAAGGACAAAAGACTAACATAAAAGAATTTCACGTGGGGCAATCATCTTTTGCTTTTACAAAAGGCTGATGATGAATTGTGTAAAAAGATAGAAAATAATGTCGACACAAATTTGCACAGCAAAACAACAATTGTATGGAAAATGATTCCATACAACCATGACATAGATTATGTATGTGCCAAGTGTTAAAATATGAAATAATTCAAAGACCAATAATAATTTAGCAAGCCTAAAATATTTTAACTTTGTTTTTCAGAAATTAATTTTGTGATACATCAAAATCAATTATTTTTCTAACAATCTCCCCCTTTTTGATGATGACACAAAATATGATTTCTAAAAAATAATGATAAGCAAAATTTTGAATAAGGCTCCCCCTATGTATATGCTCCCCCTTAACATATGCCGTAAGAAAAATATTTAGCAATCACGAACAACATAAAAGTTGGCATTCATAGATATATCAAGTGATAACAAGCCAACAAAATCTAACACGGTTATTTAAGCCATGCACCAAACGGTACAGTTACTAAAACATCTTAACCGCAAATAGCAAATAACAAGGATGGACCAAACTACTCTTTTTCTCCCCCTGTGACATCATCAAAAACAAATAACGCTTGGGGTAAAATAAAAGATTTGGTCACTCTATGATTACGTTTCCCCGTTACCACCCCGGGTATACGCCATACTTCCATCAATCAAATCAAGATATTGAAATATGTTTGGAGTAAGATTTTCTTAAACATTATAATGTAACTACTCCGATTTGAAAATGATGAAACAAGTAATAATTGATTTAACAAAAAAAAATCCCCCAAAAATATATTTAAATTGGATTAGACATCCCAAGTTCTCTTCGGATAAAACAAAATTGTTCTTCAATAAGGGGTTTTGTAAAAATGTCCGCCAATTGCTTGTCGGTACTAATAAAATCAAGAACAATATCCCCTTTTTGAACATGGTCACGAATAAAATGATGTCTAATTTCAATATGTTTTGTTCGGGAATGTTGAATGAGATTTTTCGTTAAATTAATCGCACTTGTGTTATCACATCGAATTGGAATATGATCATAATGTAAATTGAAATCCTCCATTTGCTGTTTGATCCATAATAATTGAGCACAACAACTACCAGCAACTATGTATTCAGCTTCAGCAGTTGATAAAGCAACTGAATTTTGCTTTTTGCTAAACCAAGACACTAACGAATTTCCAAGAAATTGACAAGTGCCACTAGTGCTCTTTCGATCAGTTTTACTACCAGCATAATCAGCATCCGAAAAACCAATTAAGTCAAAAGAAGTATTTCTAGGATAAAATAACCCCAAATTAGGAGTTCCAGCAAGATATCTAAAAATACGCTTGACAGCTACTAAATGTGACTCCTTTGGATTAGATTGAAAACGAGCACATAAGCAAACACTAAACATGATATCGGGTCTACTAGCAGTAAGATAAAGAAGTGATCCGATCATACCTCGATACATTTTAGTATCTACTGATTTACCATTTTTATCTTTGTCGAGTTTAGTGGCTGGACTCATTGGAGTCTTCATGATTTTAGAATCTTCCATTTTGAACCTTTTGAGAAGTTCTCTCGTATATTTTGCTTGATTGATGAAGATCCCATCATTTGATTGTTTGATTTGAAGCCCAAGGAAGAAATTTAGTTCTCCCATCATGCTCATTTCAAACTCACCTTGCATACACTTAGCAAACTCTTTGCAAAGTTTTTCATTAGTAGCACCGAAAATAATATCATCAACATAGATTTTAACAATAAGCATGTCATGATTTTCGGTTTTTATGAAAAGAGTAGTATCTAATTTTCCTCTAGAAAAACCATTTTCGAGTAAGAAAGTGCTAAGTCTATCATACCATGCACGTGGTGCTTGTTTCAAACCGTAAAGTGCTTTGGAAAGTTTAAAAACATGATCGGGAAGTTCATGATTTTCAAAACCAGGAGGTTGTGCTACATAAACTTCTTCTGAAATAAAACCATTCAGAAAAGCACTTTTTACATCCATTTGAAAAAGTTTAAAATCTTTAAAACATGCAAATGCAAGTAACATGCGGATGGCTTCTAATCTAGCAACAGGAGCGAATGTCTCATCAAAATCAATGCCTTCTTCTTGATTATAGCCTTGTGCAACTAATCTAGCTTTATTTCTAACAATGTTTCCCGATTCATCCAATTTGTTTCGAAAAACCCATTTAGTACCAATAATAGTGTGATCACGAGGTCTAGGCACTAAATTCCAAACTTTATTTCTCTCAAATTGACTCAATTCTTCTTGCATAGCTAAAATCCAATTTTCATCATTTTCAGCTTCTAAAAAATTTTTAGGCTCAATTTGAGAAACAAAAGTTAAATTACCGCAAATATCCTTAAGAGAAGATCGAGTAGATATACCTTTCGAAAGATCTCCAATAATTAAATCCTTTGGATGATTTTGCACGAATCTCCATTCTTTTGGTAGATCTTGATTGCTGACAGGATTTTGTGGTTGATCGAGGACCACGTCATCCTTTGATTGAGTGCTCTCATGTTGGCTTTCACCATTTTCCTTAGTAATAGACAAATCTTGCACTCCCTTAATGATATCTACCTCATCATCATCATTAATAATAATCTTGGGAGAAGATGGGTTAGATTCATCAAAAGAAACATGAATAGATTCTTCTACAAGTTGAGTACGTTTATTGTAGACTCTATATGCTTTGCTAGAAATAGAATAACCAATAAAAATTCCTTCATCGGATTTTGAATCAAATTTTCCCAGATGATCTTTTCCATTGTTTAAAACAAAACATTTACATCCAAAAGCATGAAAGTAACCAATGTTGGGTTTTCTACCATTCCACAGCTCATATGGTGTCTTTTTGAGGATGGGTCTAATCAGGACCCGATTTAAAACATAGCAAGCGGTATTGACAGCTTCTGCCCAAAGATATTTAGGTAGAGAGTTTTCACAAAGCATTGTTCTTGCCATTTCTTCAAGAGTTCTATTTTTCCTCTCAACTACCCCATTTTGTTGAGGCGTGCGAGGTGCAGAAAAGTTGTGATCAATACCATGATCATCACAATATTTTTCAAACAAAGAGTTTTCAAGTTCTCTACCATGATCAGTACGAATATTTGAAATAACAAAACCTTTTTCATTTTGAACTTTTCTACAAAGTTTAGTAAATGATGGAAAAGCCTCGTCCTTATGAGCTAGGAACATAACCCATGTAAATCTTGAGGAATCATCAACAACAACAAGACAATAATATCTGCCGCCAAGACTCGGTGTTCTGGTAGGACCAAATAAATCCATGTGTAATAGTTGTAATGGCCTTGTAGTAGAAATAACATTTTTGGATTTAAAAGAAACTTTGGTTTGTTTACCTTGTTGGCAAGCATCACATAGTCTATCTTTTTCAAATTTAATTTTTGGAAGACCAACAACTAATTCTTTTCTAGAAAGTTTTGAAATTGCATCCATGTGTGCATGTCCAAGGCGTCTATGCCATAGCCAACTATTATCACTTACTGCTGAAAAACATTTTACACCATGTTTGCTTAAATCATTTAAACTGAAAACATAAACATTTTCAAGTCTCTGGCCAACAAAAAGTACCTTGTTGTTTTCTATGTTCTCAATAATGCATTCAGACTTTTCAAAAGTAACTCGATTACCCTTATCACAAAGTTGACTGATACTTAGAAGATTATGTTTTAAACCATCAACAAGTAAAACATCTTCTATGATTGGAAAGGGGGTTTTACCGATGTTACCTATACCAATGATTTTTCCTTTGCTATTATCACCAAAAGTTACAAATCCTCCGTCTTTTGGTGTTAGAGAGTTGAAAGCTTTCTCATTTCCCGTCATATGCCGTGAACATCCACTATCGAGGTACCACTTTCCTGCAGTTGATGTGGACTTGAGGCATACCTACAATAGCAAGTCAAGACTTGATTTTTGGTACTCATATCATCTTGGGTCCATGAGGGTTAGCTCGAGCAGAATATGTTTGGTTCTTTTGAACCCAAGTCTTGTTGACATAACCAGATGAATGTCCCTTCATAGGACAAGAGGGTGAAATGTGTCCTAATTTACCACAATAATGACATGTGAGTTTAGAATGTTTGGATGAAGTATTTTTCTCAAAAAGATTCTTATAAAATTTTTTGTGCTGGTTTGGGTTATAGCCAATTCCAGTTTTATGAAAAGAGCATCTTTGTTTTCCAAGAAGTAAATCCAGACCTTCTTTTCCATTAGTGAATTTTGAAAGAGACTCAGTCAAATCATGAATTTGTTTATGCAATGAATCAACATCAGACCTTTTCTTTAAATCATCATTTTCTTCTTTCAAAAGATTTTTCTCTTTAATCAAATCTCTAATTTGTTCATGCAGAGAATCAACATCAGACATCTTTTTCAAATCATCATTTTCTTCTTCTAAAATGTTTTTCTCTTCAATCAAATCTTCCAACTCTTCTGAAAGATCTTTTGCAAGTTTCTTAAGACTAATATTTTTAGAACTAACTTTTTCAAAATTATGTTGCAAACTTTTAAAAGCATATAATAATTCATCAAAAGATAGAGAAGAGGGATCATGATATACCTCACTTTCTTCTTTTGCCATAAAGCACAAATTTGCAACTTCTTGTCTCTCGTCATCACTGTCAGAGCTGCTATCATCACTATTGTCCCAAGCCGCTAACATAGCTTTTCTTTTGTCTTTCTTTGAATATTTTCTTGCTTGAGGACATTCGGATTTTATGTGACCGGGCTTCTTGCATTCGTAGCAAATGATTGGATCTCTTTTGCTAGTTTCTTCCTTGCTTCCATCTTTTCTTGAAAACCGTCTATTTTTCTGACCATTCTTGCTCTTGAGAAACTTTTTGAAGTTCCTGGTGATGAGAGCCATATCTCCATCTTCACTTTCATCGCTTGAATCATCATTGCTCTTTGATTTGCTCGTTGTACCTTTTAGAGCAATGTCTTTTCTTTTCTTTTCATCCTCCTCATTCATATTGCGATGCATTTCTTCCGTTATGAGGGTTCCCATAAGCATATCCATTGTATAAGTTGAGAAGTCCTTTGACTGCAGAATAATGGAAGTTGTAGTATCCCATTTCCCTGGCATGGATCTAAGAATCTTCCTTGTCATCTTTGATTCAGTATAAGACTTACCAAGAGATTTCAAACCATTAGTAATATTGGTAAATCTAGCAAACATTTGAGATACAGATTCATTCGGTTGCATTTTAAAAAGCTCATAGCTATGAACAAGGATATCTATTTTGGACTGCTTAACTTGACTATTCCCTTCATAAGCTATTTCTAATTTATCCCAAATTTCTTTAGCCGTTTCACAAGCAGATATTCTATTATACTCATCAGTACTTAGTGCACAATAAAGAAGGTTAATAGCTCTAGCATTCTTTTCAATTTTGGCTTTTTCGGGTTCGTCCCACTCATCTTCTGACTTAGGGACAGTAAGATCTCCGGACTTTTTAGTCGGGATATTAGGACCTTTGGTAATAATTTTCCACAATTCGTAATCAGTAGATGTGATAAAAATTCTCATTCTATTTTTCCAATAACTATAATTTGTTCCAGTGAACAAAGGAGGTCTATGTGACGATTGTCCCTCTAAGCTAGATACATTGCTAACGGTTGCCATGGATCGCTCTTAGACTGTTAAGTCACAAGAAAAAAAATTAGAGCCGAGGCTCTGATACCAATTGTTACCCAAAAGGCAACCTAGAGGGGGGGTGAATAGGGTTGCTAACAATAACGCCCAATTAAAAAAATTACTAGACAAAACAAATAAATAAATAATTTTCACAAACAAAATATAAAAGAGTTAAGGGAGAGAGATATCACACAGAGATATATAGTGGTTCGGTCTGAGCTTTGTCCACTGCTCAGCCTAGTCCACTGGCCTAAGGAGTCGCTGTTTTACTAATCCAACAACCAGCTTTTGGTGCCGATTAAACCTTACAACCGCAACGCTAACTTTCCCGAGGAGTTAGCCAAACCGCTAGAGTTTATCTCCCAAACTCTAAAAACACCCACAGAACAAAACCCCGTTCTGTGGTAGCTCACTGAGAATTTTTCTAACTCTCAATACAACACTGATAAGAATTTTTGGTGTTTGAAAATAAATCTCTCTCAAAGAGTAGATACACAAATTTGCTCACAAAGCTCTCGAAATAATAATATGAAAATGATCTGTGTGAGAGTACAAAAATTTGCTCTGAGTATTTGATATTGCTCTGGTACAGCTTGATAATCTTCTTCTTGCAGAAACTTTGCTTATAAAGCTGCAAAATACGAACGTTGGAAAACTTGCCGTTGGGAAGAAAATCTTGACACAGCTACGGATCTTCCTTAAGTCAAATTTGTCCGTTGCTTTTTGAGCAACAATAATTTTTCTAGCTGTATAAATTGATTTTCATCAATTGTTTGTCATCAAAGTCAACAATGGTAGACAAGAACTACTGTGGATGACAAATATTAAATGAAAAGGACAAAAGACTAACATAAAAGAATTTCACGTGGGGCAATCATCTTTTGCTTTTACAAAAGGCTGATGATGAATTGTGTAAAAAGATAGAAAATAATGTCGACACAAATTTGCACAGCAAAACAACAATTGTATGGAAAATGATTCCATACAACCATGACATAGATTATGTATGTGCCAAGTGTTAAAATATGAAATAATTCAAAGACCAATAATAATTTAGCAAGCCTAAAATATTTTAACTTTGTTTTTCAGAAATTAATTTTGTGATACATCAAAATCAATTATTTTTCTAACACCGACCGATGTGCAGCCTTAGGGATGATATGGGATGGTGAGAACTTAGTTGGGGTAGTATACATAGCTCCTGAGGTGCGGGTTTTGTTGTGAAACTGAGAGCGTTTCGCTTCATATCTGGGCTTGTTGGTTGCAAGATGAGCAGTGTCCAACCGTTTCATGTTGACCACAACGGAATCTAACACTTTTGAGCCAAGATCGTCCATGGGAGGGGAGGAATTGCTCGCCATGACTAGGGATTTCACAGGATTTGGAAGAATCGCGTGAATCGCCTGGAGAAGGTAGCTGACGTCATGTTTTTATGGTTTTAGAAATTGGTGGAGGAATTAGCTTACTGAGGACAGATTGGTCACATTTGGGACCAAAGCTCGCTCCTGCTGCAGTTTCTGCATTGCTAAAATCTTATCCAAGAGAATCCAGACTGCACTACCCCATCTCATTGATCCAGTTCAATCTGGATTTGTTCAGGGTAGGAGAATAACAGATAACATCTTCCTCACTCAGGAAATAATGAGGGATTACCATAAACATTCCTCCTCACCTAGGTGTGCACTTAAAGTTGACATTATGAAAGCATATGACAATGTTAGATGGAACTTCCTGTGGGACATTCTTGAATCTATGAATTTTCATCCCCAAATGATTCAATGGATCAAAGCTTGTGTTACAACAGCTAACTACTCTTTGAACATCAATGGGGATTTCTGATCACTCCCCCGCTGTGATCTCTCTTAATCCTTCTCCTAGGAATGCTAACAAGCCATTCAAGTTCTTCAATTTCCTTGCTGACCATCCTAAATTTCTTATGGTTGTTCAGCAAGTATGGAGAAGTGTTATTATTGGTAACCCTATGTATGTAACAAATGAGAAACTTATTTATGCATAGATTGCTTTGTGCTCTATTGATGTTTTATGGATTGCAAGGGCTGTTGCAATCCACTACTATTGCAACTTGTTGTAATTATTAGTGTTATTGCTATATGCCTATTAGTGTTACTCTTGATGTTTGTTGCTATATTTGTTACTCTGGATAGGGTCATTCACCTGAGATACCACATTTCCAAATAAGATGCTATCCAAATTCTGTTAGGTTGAGGTGATCTATTCAATAGTGATTTGGGCCTAGCCTAGGGGGGTTGTCCCTTGGCATGTCTGATCCCTTTTGGGAGGGGGCTTCCTCCCGTGCCTAGCCTGGGGGGGTTGTCCCCTGGCATGTATGACCCCTTTGGGGAGGGGGCTTCCTCCCATATAATTGCTTCCCAATTACACTGCTGCTGCTGCATTGCACTTACTGGTTCTGATGCTGCTAACTGCTGTTGCACTGCTGTTGCAGCAGTTGCTGTTACTTACTGCTGCAACTGTCTCACTTCTGTTTCTGTTAATTCTGTCACTTCTGTTACTGTTACTGCTGCAAAGTGTTACAGCAGTCCTGCTGTTACTTACTGCTACTGCTGAGATCTACTGCTGCTGCCATTTTGTTGCTGCTGCGTACTGCTGCTGCATCTGTAATTCTGAGATCTCTGCTGCTGTATTGCTATACTGCTGCTGTGCTGTATTGCTCTGGGTTATTCAAGTTTCAAACGTCACTCTGCCCAAATTTCTATGAATTAGCCTAGATGGTACTACTTCAATTGTTGGTACTTTATTGTTGCACCCCTATTGTTGATCATCTTGATCATCTCTGCTGATATTACACCCTCATTTGTCACTGCTGCTGCACCTATATTTGCACTCCCTGCTGCTGCTAATCATGCTCATGCTCAAGCTTCAATGTGAACTTTGGTTCCATTTTGTATGTTTCTCTTCCATCTCCTTAGATGGTCTAAAAACATTTAGCTACTATTTTTGTTACTAGGTTTTAGTTTGTACTTATTTAGTCACTTACCCCTACCCTTTGTTGCCTTGTTGGCCACCCCTTTTCTTGTTTACTTTGTTTTGTTTTCTTTCTTTTGTTTTTTGTCCTCCTGGGGTATGCCCCTTGTAGGCTGTATATCCGGTTAGCCTTTTTTCTATTTCAAGCTTATTTACCCAAAAAAAAAAAAAAAAGAACTCAAAAAACTGAATAATAAGGAGTTTAGTGATATTTCCTCTAGGACCTTGGCTATTAAACAACATCTTGACATTGTTCAAAAGGACCTTGGGGCAGATCCTACAAATACCAGTAACCAACTCCTTGAAAGGGTGTTGTGCAGACAGTACATGTTGTTGGCCAGAGCTGAGGAGAGCTTTGCCAAGCAAAAATCTAGGGTACAGTGGCTCAAGCTTGGGGGACCAATGTACTTCCTATTTTTTCAAGTTTTTTTTTTTTTTTTTGGGTAAATTAGCTTGAAATTAAAAGAGGTTAAGTGAATGTACAGCCTACAAGGGGCATACCCAGGAAGGACAAAATGAAAAAAGAAAAAGAAAAAGAAAAAAAACGTGCATGGTCCCCGGCACAACCCGCCGGGGTGGGAAAATAAGGAGAACCGGCACATCCCGCGCGGCATAAGAATAACTAAGCAAAGGTGTGGTTATAATAAGCATAAAGCAGTAGACATAAATCTGTTAAACTGGGCATTTCAACCCACAAAATCCGTAATATGAAGTTTACAAATTGAGTCCCATTTTGATGTGATAAGAGGGCCCCACGAGGGCCTTATGTTTCAATTACACCCACTCCATTGATGAACTCTCAACCCCCTCCCTTTTTGGAACTCAAGGCTCAGGTTATAGGTTTACAGATTTCTGATTTGCATGCATCTCTGATTCAGTACAAGGGCTGTTGTACTGATCATCACTTGGGCTGTTGTACAAGGGCTGTTGTACAATGTGCTTGAGTGATGTAGAGGTTCCTGGTAATGAATCTGCAGGGACCCATCCTGCGCTATGAACACCTCTGATAGCTCGACTGGAAGAAACATCCACCCCACCATTTTCATCAAACCAGACCAAACGGAGATTGCCCCCACTGCCGGACTCTTAGTCACTTAGCGAGAATGACTGGATTGAATATTTATGGGGGTATTTTTTTTTCAAGTTCATATCCAAAAACAGGAACAGAGGTAGAATCACTAGCCTGGTGCTTGGTGATAATAGTCTCACTTATGATATAGGTGAGATTAAGTCTACCTTTGTTGAGTACTATACTCAATTGTTAGGCACCCTTCATTCCACACAGTACTCTGGTGGCTCAAGGGTCAATCAGCTTGTTAACTCCAAACTTTCAGACATTCAAAGAGTTTCTATGATTTCTGAAATCTCAAACATTGAGATTATGGAAACCTTCATGTCACTTAATCCCAATAAAGCTCCTGGTCCTGATGGTTATAATGCTAGATTCTTCCAAAAAGCTTGGGAGGTTGTCGGGACGGATGTGACATCAGCTGTTAGAAATTTTTTCTGATCTGGCAAGCTCCTCACTAGAGCTAACTCTACCAGTGTTGCACTTGTCCCTAAAATTCCCAATCCCTCGAAAGTTGGGGATTATAGGCCAATTTCCTGTTGTAATACTATTTACAAGTGCATTGCTAAAATCTTATCCAAGAGAATCCAGGTTGCACTACCCCATCTCATTGATCCAGTTTAATCTGGATTTGTTCAGGGTAGGAGGATAACAGACAACATCTTCCTCACTCAGGAAATCATGAGGGATTACCATAAGCATTCCTCCTCTCCTAGGTGTGCTCTTAAAGTTGACATTATGAAAGCCTATGACAATGTTAGATGGAACTTCTTGTGGGACATTCTCGAATCCATGAATTTTCATCCCCAAATGATTCAATGGATCAAAGCTTGTGTTACAACAACTAACTACTCTTTGAACATCAATGGGGAGCCCACTGGTTTCATCAAGGGTAGGAAGGGTCTGAGGCAAGGTGACCCCTTGTCCTCTTACCTCTTTGTAATTGTTATGGAAGTTCTAACACAGATACATAAAGAGAAGTCCCTCAATCCCAACTTCCATTTCCATTGGAGATGTGACAAGACTAGGATTATCAACCTCTACTTTGTTGATGATCTTATGATCTTTTGCAAAGGGGAGTTGAGTTCTATTCAGTGCATTAAAGATGCTCTAGCTGAGTTTGAGGCCCTCTCTGGACTATCCCCTAGTCCAGGCAAAAGTAACATTTTCTTCTCCGGAGTTCCCCCCTCAATTAAGCTGCCATTCTAGATTCTCTTGGGTTTAAAGAGGGAGGGCTCCCTCCCTGTTAGGTACCTAGGGGTCCCTCTCATCTCCACTAAACTCAAGTACTCAGACTGCAAGTCTCTCATTGATAGAATCACCAATCGTACCAAATCTTGGGCCAACAAGTATCTATCTTATGCTGGGAGAGTACAATTGGTGAAATCTATCCTTTTTTCCATGCAAACGTATTGGTCCTCTATATTCATTCTCCCTAAGAAGGTCATTAAAGAAGTTGAATCTATTCTTAGATCCTTCTTCTGGACTGGATCTGACCTAAGAAGCACTAGGGCTAAAATTTCTTGGGAGCATTTGTGCTCCCCCAAGAAAGAGGGAGGCTTGGGCTTTAAATCTCTCCAAGTTTGGAACAAGGCTGCGATGTCTAAGCATATTTGGTACCTTGTCTCTGGGGGAGAGCTATCCATGTGGTGCCAATGGGTGAAATCATACTTACTCAAAGGTAGGAGTTTTTGGAAAATTAAAATTCCCAGCAGCCCTTCTTGGACGTGGCGGAAGTTGCTTCAACTTTGTCCTCTCATCCAATCATACATCCAGTATAAAATCGGGGATGGATCCAACACTTTCCTTTGGTATGATAATTGGCACCCCCTTGGCTCCTTAGCTACAAAATTTGGCAATCGCATCATTTATGACTCTGGTATACCTGATGATGCCACCGTGTCTACCATATTGAACAATAACAATCAATGGAAATTCCCCATCACCCAAACCTGGGAATTGAATGAGATTAGGGATACCCTTTTTTTTTTTTTTGGGTAAATAAGCTTGAAATAGAAAAAAGGCTAACCGGATATACAGCCTACAAGGGGCATACCCCAGGAGGACAAAAAACAAAAGAAGAAAACAAAACAAAGAAAACAAAGAAAAGGGGTGGCCAACAAGGCAACAAAGGGTAGGGGTAAGTGACTAAATAAGTATAGCTAAATGTTTCTAAACCATCTAGGGAGATGGAAGAGAAACATACAAAATGGAACCAAAGTTCACAATGAAGCTTGAGCATGAGCATGATTAGCAGCAGCAGGGAGTGCAAATATAGGTGCAGCAGCAGTGACAAATGAGGGTGTAATATCAGCAGAGATGATCAACAATAGGGGTGCAACAGTAAGTACCAACAATTGAAGTAGTACCATCCAGTCTAAATCATAGAAATTTGGGCAGAGTGACGTTTGAAACTTGAATAACCCAAAGCAATATAGCAATACAACACAGCAGCAGTATAGCAATACAACAGCAGAGATTGGCAACAGCAGTATAGCAATACAGATGCAGTAGCAGTACGCAGCAACAACAAACTGGCAGCAGCAGTAGCAGTAAGTAACAGCAGGACTGCTGTAACCCTTTGCAGCAGTAACAGTAGCAGAAGTGACAGAGTTTACAGAAACAGAAGTGATACAGTTGCAGCAGTAAGTAACAGCAACTGCTGCAACAGCAGTGCAGCAGCAGTTAGCAGCATCAGAACCAGTAAGTGTAGTGCAGCAGCAGCAGTGTAATTGGGAAGAAATTATATGGGAGGAAGCCCCCTCCCCAAAGGGATCATACATGCCAGGGGACAACCCCCCCAGGCTAGGCACGGGAGGAAGCCCCCTCCCAAAAGGGATCAGACATGCCAAGGGACAACCCCCCTAGGCTAGGCCCAAATCACTATTGAATAGATCACCTCAACCTAACAGAATTTGGATAGCATCTAATTTGGAAATGTGGTATCTCAGGTGAATGACCCTATCTAGAGTAACAAATATAGCAACAAACATCAAGAGTAACACTAGTAGGCATATAGCAATAACACTAATAGTTACAACATGTTGCAATAGTAGTGGATTGCAACAGCCCTTGCAATCCATAAAACATCAATAGAGGACTATGCATAAAGCAATAACACAAGCATCAACAATAGAGGATTGCAACAGCCCTTGCAATCCCCATAACAACTAACGATGCAGAATTAATATAAATAAATGCAGCAGGTTGCAACAGCCCTTGCAACCCACAAAACATCAATTAATGAGTAAGAGTTACCTCCCATTTTAGGAGATCCACAACCTGATCACTGATCACTGATTCCAATTATGTCAACAACCTGCAAACACACCTTCCCAACTGGGATATTAGAAAAGACAAGAATTCTTATACTAAACTGCTCCCTCCTGAACCTGTCACCACAATGTCACCACAAAGTCAGTTAGCAGAAAATGGAATAGGAATCAAACCACTTATTATGTGCCTGCAAGCCAACTAGTGAGAGTTAGCATTTATGTTCCATGCTTCACACAAGAACGATGGACTTGTGGGGAGCTTTGATAAGGATATCAATCTACACCTGATTTCAGAACAAATTTTGCTTACCACAGTTGAGATAGAGTTCTGCACATTCTGGAATTTCCTGATGTTCCTCTCAATCCAAATATGATAGAGAGTGACAGTGAATGAAAGTTTAGTAAGGATACTCCTAAGTCCTTTGCCTTTGTTGTTGGACAATTGAGAGACCAGACTTTGGAGAGTTTGGGGATGCCACTGGAGGAATGACTTAAGAGAAATGGTGTCCCATACTTCTCAGGTAAAAGGGCAATTGAAGAAGAGGTGATCATGATCTTCTTCATCATTGCAAAAGGAGCAACAAGAGGAATCTTTAATGCCAAACAGAACAAGCCTATCCTCAGTGGAAAGCTTTTTCTGAATGGCAAGCCAGCTTATTAAACTGCATTTGGGAATGTGAGCAGTAAACCATACAACATGGTACCAAACTATGGAGGGAAAATGGGTCCTTAGCTGCTCCCAAAGAGAGGAAATGGTAAACACTCCACTACTACCAAGGGACCATCTACAAGTGTCTTGTATGGGATTAGAACTGGGGAGATCAGGAAGGCCATTCCTAATCTCATTTAATTCCCAGGTCTGAGTGAGGGGGAAATTCCACCTAGTGGGATTCAACAAAATAGCAGAAACTTTGGTATCATCCACAAGACCAGAGTCATAGACAATACGATTGCCAAATCTTTCAACTAAAGGACCCAAAGGATGTCAATTGTCGTACCAAAGGGAGATAGAGCTTCCATCACCAATCTTGTATTGGATAAAGGGTTGGATAATTGGACGAAGTTGAAGTAACTTTCTCCAAGTCCAAGATGGACTACTAGGCATTTTAACTTTCCAAAAGCTCTTCCCTTTAAGTAAATAAGATTTTACCCATTGGCACCACATTGAAAGCTCACCTCCTGAGACAAGGAACCATATGTGTTTGGCCATGGCCGCCTTATTCCAAACTTGGAGGGATTTGAAGCCAAGGCCTCCCTCCTTTTTGGGAGAGCACAAATGTTCCCAAGCAACTTTAGCACCAGTATGCTTTAGGTCAGGTCCAGACCAAAAGAAAGCTCTAAGGATAGCTTCAACTTCCTTAATAACTTTTTTGGGGAGCATGAAAATGGATGACCAGTAGGTCTGCATTGAGAACAGAACTGATTTAATCAATTGTACTCTACCAGCATAGGATAAATACTTATTAGTCCAAGACTTGGTACGACCAATGATTTTATCAATGAGAACCTGGCAATCAGAGTATCTTAATTTTGAGGAAATGAGGGGGACACCCAAGTACCTCATTGGAAGGACCCCTTCTTTGAAACCCAGAGTTTCAAGAATTGAAATCTTGATAGTTGATGGGACACCAGAAAAGAAGGCATTGCTCTTCCCAGGGCTAGGAACTAGACCAGAGAGAGAGGCAAATTCAGTGAGTGCCTCTTGAATGCACTTGACGGAACTCAACTCTCCTTTACAAAAAATCATGAGATCATCAGCAAAACATAGATTAACAATTTTGGTTTTGTCACACCTCCAATGGTGATGAAATGCAGTGGTAAGTGACTGCTCCCTGAGGAGCTGAGTGAGAACCTCCATAACAATAACAAAGAGATAGGAGGATAGCGGGTCTCCCTGCCTCAAACCTTTTTTCCCCATGATATTGCCAGTGGACTCACCGTTAATGTTCAGAGTGTAATTAGCAGTGGTAATGCAAGCCTTGATCCAATTGATCATGAGGGGATGGAAATTCATGGAATGAAGGACATCCCATAAAAATTCCCATCTAACATTGTCATAAGCTTTCATGATATATTTATCCAAAAAAAAAAAAAAAAGCTTTCATGATATCTACCTTAAATGCACATTTTGGAGTGGAGGAGTGCTTGTGGTAGTCTCTCATGATTTCTTGGGTGAGGAAAATATTGTCAGCTATTCTTCTACCCTTCACAAACCCTGATTGGACAGGGTCAATAAGGTGAGGGAGGGCAACTTGTATCCTATGGGCAAGGATCTTGGCAATACACTTGTAGATTGTATTACAGCATGAAATCGGCCTATAGTCCCCCACTTTAGATGGGTTTGGGACCTTAGGGACAAGAGCAATGATAGTGGAGTTTGCCTTAGTGAGAAGTTTGCCTGATCTGAAAAAATTCCTAACAGCCGAGGTGACTTCATGTCCAACTACATGCCATGACTTCTTAAAGAAGTCAGCGTTGTAGCCATCAGGACCAGGAGCTTTGTTGGAATTCAAGGACATGAAGATTTCTTTGATCTCTTGGTTAGAGATATCAGAAACCATAGCATCTTTCTGATCATTGGAAAGTTTGGAAACAATCAGCTGATTAATCCTGGTGGCACCTGAATAATGTGTGGAATGATGTTTACCAAGTAAATTGGTGTAAAAGTCAACAAAGGTGGACTTGATGGTTATTGGATCATGTGTCAGGCTGTCATCAGGAAGAACAAGACTTGTGATTTTCCCTCTATTTCTCTTATGAGTAATGGACTTGAAAAAATAAGATGTACATTGGTCACCAAGTCTGAGCCACTGTATCCTAGATTTTTGCCTAGCAAAACTTTCTTCAGCTCTAGCAAGCTGAACATATTGTCTGTACAAAACTCTTTCTTGGATTTGCTTGGAGGTGTTGGTAGGATCAGATCCTAACTCAGTCTGGACAGATTCCAGCTGATGTTTGATTTGCAATGTTCTGGAGGAAATCTCACTGTACTCCTTAGAATTGAGTTTTTTAAGTTCTTCTTGAAGAAGTCTAAGCTTTGTACAGACAACAAACATTGGGTTACCAACGACAACCCTCCTCCAGACTCCTTGGACAGTAGGTATGAAGTCAGGATGGTCAGCCAAAAAATTAAAGAACTTGAAGGGCTTTTTTATCCTCTTAGGGTCTGGATTCAAAGACACCACAACAGGTGAATGATCAGAGATGCCAGGTGCAAGGAAATGAGCACTAGAACAAGTAAAGGCCCTCATCCAGTGCTCATTAACAATTGCTCTATCAATCTTAGTTGATACAAAGTGAGAGGAGTCCTGTTTATTAGACCAAGTAAAATGGCATCCAGTGTATTTCAAGTCATCAAGGTCATTGTGAGATATACACTTGTTGAAATCCTCCATGTGGGGAGGCCACTGACAATCCCCACCCATTTTATCAGCTTGAAATCTAGGAGCATTGAAATCACCTAGAATGATCCAGGGGGCAGAGCTATTCCAAGAAGTTAGAGTTTGCCAAAGGTCTTTTCTCTCAATATAGAAGTTGGAACCATATACAAAAGTAGCAAGAAATTGAGTGCCCCCTGAGAGAGAGTGGACCTGGCAGTGTATGGCTTGGTTAGTAAGACCAAGAACATTCACATGGACAATGGCAGGATCCCAAGCCACAATAATTCTACCACCAGGGGCATGAATATTATTGTGGACAAAATCCCAAAAGGGGAGCATTGATTTCAAAATTCTAGAAGAGTTGATATCCTTTATCTTATGCTCCATAAGGCCCAAAAAATTCAATTTATTTTTGTTAACAAAAGCTTTAACCTCTCTTTGTTTGATGGGATCATTTAATCCCCTAATGTTCCAACAACCAAAATGAAGAGGGTTTATTGATAGAGACATAATATATGCTAACAAAAAGGCACATAATAGGAAGTATTGACAATAGCCATACAAAATAGAAGGAGAGAAGCATTACCTCCTTTTGTTAGGAGAGATAAAGGTACCCCCTTTGCTAGCCATCTGGACATTCTGATTATTTTTCTTCTTGTTCTTCTTCTTACTTGATTTACCACTAGAATCTGGAGGATCAGGGGGTATGAAGCCTTGAGGAATCAAAGGAATACCAGAATTCCCAGTTTACTGGGATTGAGTACCAGTAGTCTGATCAGAGGATGGGGCAACTTCATGAGGAAGCTCTGTCTGTTCCACAGGGGAGGGGCATACAGAGGAAGTAATGCCAATATGGAGAGGTGGTTCCTCAAAAACCAATTCCTCATCTGAGATATCCCCATCTTCTGAACATTGCACTAGCTGGGGGGTTTGTGCATTTCCTGAAGTGTTTGGAATTGAAAAAAGTTCAAAGGCAGCAGAGCTACTGGCCACTGCCTTACCCACTGTTTGCCAGGCATTCTTAGGTGTCTCCACCTTCACACTGTTGTTGGATTTGGAAATTTCAGGTTCTGTTGTAGAGGATTTGGCTGAGCATGAATGGCCAAATACCTTACATTTGGAACATTTTTGAGGAAGCCACTGATATTCCACATTAACAATCACAGAACCTCTGGTTGTGGTGACCTGAATATTAGAAGGAAGGTCAGAATCAGCCTCAACTTCAATGCAGACCCTAGCAAAAGCTAGTCTTTGTTGCTTAGCAGTAGCCACATCAACATGAAGGGGCTTGCCTATTGTGCTTGCAATTCGACTCAACCCTTCCTCTGTCCAGCATTCTAGTGGAAGTTTGTGAATTTTAACCCAAGCAGGAATAGAAGAAGGATGCACTGTAGAAGGAACTAGCATCCTCTCCCACTCTTTAAGAACCAAATATCTTCTGGAAAAGAAATAAGGACCCCCTTCTAAAACTTTATTTTTAGCTTCCTCATCTTGAAATTCAAAAAAGAAGCATGCCCCCACTTGCCTAATTTTGAAAGAACCACAGTCTTTCCAGACCCTTCTAGCAGTAGAACTCAGCAGGGGAAAAGCCATCCTCCCATCTAAGAAATAGCCTATGAGGCAGTGTCTCCAATTTTTATCATCTAGGTGATCTTCATCAAGTTCAACTACGGCATCAGTACCTTGTCGTAGATCAGGATAGTGTTTTAGTTTCATACCTGTGGATGGACCTTGTGCTTTAAAAAGGGAACCCCAGTCTTTGACCTTGGGCTTGGCAGGAGGGTTGGGAGGATTCTGGAGAGTAACAGGTACTGGATTAGGAGCATTAGGATCCACAAAGTCTCCTTTAACATCAAACATCACAGGGACATCTGATGTAGAATGAAGATCTTGGACGTTATGGAGCTGGTTCTTGAGCTCAGATAAATGCACAGTGACCCCAGTTTTTTTCATTTCATCCTCAATCAACTGAATGAGAGAGGAAACCCGATCCTTACTAACCACGCATTCTTTTTCCTTTTGAAAAACCTCCAAGAGTTTGCGGCTTGGACTGATCTTCACAGGGCTATGAGGACCAAATGATGGTGAAAGCGATGTATCGACCAACGGATCCGGATATCCAGAGGGGATCTTAGAGAGAAGAGCTTCCCCAGCGAGATTAGGGCTTAGAGTGCCTCTAGCAGATGAAGAGGAGTTAGATTGAGTAACATTATCTGGATTGGTAGGGTAAGCAGGTAGATCGACATCAAGGAGTTCAGACCTAGGTTTGGATTTTTTAGGGTACACATTCGATTGCACATGGATAGGTTTCGGTGTATATAGAAGAGAACCTGTATCTAGAGGTGTATCTCTGATTTCAGGGCATAGATCTGAGTCGTTTTGTGAAGTGGTTATGGCGGTTCCAAATGACCCCGACTGTGAACCTTGTAATGATCGAACATTGGAGGCATTCCTATGCTTCCTGCGAACTTCATTAGAGTCAATGGCAGAGGAGCCTAAACCGTCGACCATAACGATGGAGGCGTCTTCCATGGCTGAAGGAGATTATTTCTCCATGACCTAGGGTTTCAATCGCCTGATTAGGGATACCCTGCCTCCTATACACGGAGATATTTCCTCTCATACTGATACTTGCTTGTGGACACTAGCCCATAATGGTCAATTCAATATCTCAACACTTTGGGACAAACTTAGGACTCATTTTCCACCTGTTGCATGGAGTCCTATAATTTGGTTCCCTTCACATATTCCTAAGTGTAGCCTCATTAGCTGGATTGCCATCCAACACCGGTTGTCCACTGGTGATAGATTGGTCCAATTTGGAGTCATTGACTCCTCATGCTGCAGTTTTTGTCCTGACACAGAAAGTCATGATCACCTATTCTTCAAATGTCCCTTTACTAAGCAAGTTTGGGAATCTGTGTCCCTTAAATCTCAGTTCATCTGGCAATCTCATTCACTATCTAGCTTAGTTTCACAACTCTCCAATTTTCAAGGGAAAGGTCTGAGAAGCACTATTGCTAAATTGTCCTTTACTGTTACAATCTATCATGTTTGGATTGAAAGAAACACAAGGAAGTTTCAAAATTTATAGCATTCTATCCCTTCTGTAGTGGCCAAGATATGTCTTGATATTAGGAACAGGTTAATGTCTCTCACAAAAATCCCTGCTGGACCTTCTACCTTAATGGAATCTTGGAACATTTCTACTGACCCTATTTAATTATTGGTTTGTGGTTGTGGTAAGTGGTAAATGATAGATTGGCATACTCTCAAATGAATCTTTATCATTTTGATGCTTAATCTTTTGTGTTGTGGTCTATGTGTGAGTGCAAGTCTATTCCATACTAACTACATTTGGCTAGTGATGCAGGTCCTCAAGCAAGGTTTGGAATGGAATTTTGTGACTCTAATCTCCCATTTGGGAAGTTCTTTGCAGGCACTGGAAGGTTACATTACCACGAGGTTTTGGAGGTGGTGTCAGCATTTAAATGCAGGGAGTGGAGTGGTTCATACATGTTCATATATGCAGAGGAGAGAGTGATCCATTCAAAATGTGTGACTCCTGCGAGAATTGGACCTTATATTTTCTTTGTTGAGAGATACCATAATCTCAGATCATGTGAGAAGAGAGAGTGGGAGGTCAGTTACGAGGGAGTGCAGGTGGTGAGGTACAGAGATCTAAGATTATCTCTTTCATTGTTGCTGCACTTTACTGCTGTTACTGTTGGTGCTTTTACTGTTGATACATTTTAGTACATGATTTAGCATTTGATTTAGCATTTGAGCAAGCAGGGTTGTGCTTGACTCATACATGAATTAGCATATGGACTGCCATGAATTGGGCAGAGCTGTTACTTATTCACCTTCATTGGCATGTTCTTGGTTAGTATTACTGTAATCATTGTGTCTGCCGTGACTGAGGCAGTCCGGACTATCTTAGTTCACTTTTGGACTGCATGATTTGAGAGTGAGTGACCTACTATACATTGAGAGTTCCCCAGTGAGTTGTGTGCTTTGAGCCATTGTTCTTTCATGAGAGCTATATTAGTGGGAAATTCTGTGAGATGAGGGAGATTGGTTCATTAGAGAGGGATAGAAGTTGTGAGGACTCTAGGGAGATGAAGGGTGAGCCATAAATTTAGGTCGGTATCCATTTGTTTTCATGTTGGTTATTTGACAAAGTTTACTTCCCATGTTCATGTCATCTTGGACATCTGTTTCTGTTGTGCTTCTCTGTTTATAAGGGTAGTTTGGCAGTGTAGTTGCTACATTAATCAGGTTACAAAGTGTTTGTATCGTTAATCTCAGTGCTGAATATTATATGCCCAGTTTTCATGTATTTTCTCATCATTTGTGGAAGTTTATTGCATATCAGGACTAGGTTTTGGGCTGCCAATTTTGGGCAGACGTTTGTTTGTCTCGGGTTATCAAAATACAGCAGAAATGCTGCTCAATTTTTCCAGAAATGCTGCTCCATTTACTCAATTGTTATGATTGCCTATTCTAGAGGGGGCTGTTCTCTAGATGGCCCTTGTCTAACGGGTATGCCTACTCTAAGGGGGCTGTCCTTAGAGACTAGACTCAACACGCAGCAGCAGTTAGCTTGTGTAGATGCAGATTTGTGTATATCCAGCTGCAGGTCACAGTTGCAGGTACCATGGTTATCAAGTCTAAGTGGCAAATGACATGACCAAGTCACAGTTTCAGGTAGGGCTCCTTCAGGCTGTGATCATCACCATCAAGTTCATGCCAAAAGAAGTTTCATTCTGTGTATTTTGGTTGTTCTACTTCACTTTATATCCTGTCTAGTTGTTAGGCTTTATTTCCTTTTTCTTTCTTTTTTGTTTCCTTTTGTCCTCCCTAGGGTATGCCCCTTGTAGGCTGTATATCCATTTAGTCTCTTTTTATTTCAAGCTTATTTACCTAAAAAAAAAAAAACATCAATGGGGAGGCCACTGGTTTCATCAAGGGTAGGAAAGGTCTGAGGCAAGGTGACCCTTTGTCTTCCTACCTCTTTGTCATTGTTATGGAAGTGCTAACTCAAATACTTAAAGAAAAGTCCCTCAATCCCAACTTCCATTTCCATTGGAGATGTGACAAGACAAAGATTATCAACCTATGCTTTGCTGATGATCTCATGATCTTTTGCAAGGGGGAGTTAAGCTCTATTCAGTGCATTAAAGAGGCTCTTGTTGAGTTTGAGGCCCTCTCTGGACTCTCCCCTAGTCCAGGCAAAAGTAACATTTTCTTCTCCGGAGTTCCTCCCTCAATTAAAGCTGCCATTCTTGATCTTCTTGGGTTTAAAGAGGGCTCCCTCCCTGTTAGATACCTGTTCATCCTTCTTTTTCAAGTCTGTTAGCAACAACAGGAATAGAAGCATGATAACCAGTCTTACACTTAGTGATTCTAATATTGCCCAAGACATTACAGTGATTAAAGCCTCTTTTGTCAACTACTACACTGATCTTTTGGGTACTGCTCATTACTCTTACTATGATGGTGCTAATAGAGTTAATAGTCTTATCCAAAGGAGATTAACCAATGACCAGAGTATGGCAATGATCCAAAATATTACAGATGCTGAAATAAAAGAGACTTTCTGGAGCCTTAACCCTCACAAGGCTCCTGGCCCTGATGGGTACAATGCCGGTTTTTTCCAAAAAGCTTGGCCTATCATTGGTCATGAGGTAACTGTAGCTGTTAAGACTTTCTTTAGGTCTAGCCAGCTTTTGAGGAAAGCTAATGCCACAGTGATTGCACTTGTCCCTAAGATTCCTAACCCCTCTAAGGTTAGTGATTTTAGACCCATTTCTTGTTGCAATACCGTTTACAAGTGCATAGCTAAGATTCTAGCCAAGAGACTACAAAGTGCTCTTTCTTCTCTCATTGATCCTGTCCAATCTGGATTTGTGAAAGGTAGAAGGATTGCAGACAATATATTCCTTACACAGGAGCTTATGCATGGCTATCATAAATCCTCTTCTAATCCCAAGTGTGCTATGAAGGTGGATATCATGAAAGCCTATGACAATGTGAGATGGGACTTCTTATGGGATGTTCTTCTTAGTATGAATATCCACCCCATCATGATAAAATGGTTACAAGCATGTGTTACCACTGCAAATTATACCTTAAGTATAAATGGGGAAAATACTGGTTTCATCCATGGGAAAAAGGGTCTAAGGCAAGGCGATCCTTTATCCTCTTATCTTTTTGTTATTGTCATGGAAGTCCTCACATGCATTTTGAGAGAAAAATCTTTGCTTCCTGAATTCCACTTCCATTGGAGATGTAGTCAAAATAAAATCATCAATCTTTGCTTTGCAGATGATTTGATGATTTTCTGTAAAGGGGATCTTGGGTCAGTGAAGCTCATCCAAGCTTCTCTTACTGAATTTGAGTCTTTGTCTGGCTTGAAACCTAGCCCAAGCAAAAGTCATATCTTTTTCTCTGGGGTTCCTACCTCCACAAGAAAAGATATCCTGGATATTCTGGGTTTTAAAGAAGGCACCCTGCTTGTTAAGTATCTTGGGGTTCCATTACTTTCCACCAGGTTGACCCATAGGGATTGCAAACCATTGGTGGATAAAATTACCTCTAAGACCAAGAGTTGGACCAATAGAGATCTAACTTATGCAGGGAGAGTCCAGCTGATAAAAAATGTGTTGTTTTTCTATGCAAACTTATTGGTCCTCTTTATTTATACTGCCACAGAAAGTTATAAAAGAAGTCGAGGCTATCTTGAGGGCATTCCTTTGGTCTGGCCCTGATCTTAAGAAATCTGGAGCTAAAGTGTCTTGGGAACACCTTTGTGCTCCTAAACAAGAGGGTGGCCTTGGTTTCAAGTCACTTCAAGTATGGAATAAGGCTGCCATTTGTAATCAATGTGGTGCCAGTGGGTTAAGTCCTACTTACTTAAGGGCAACAGTTTTTGGCATTTGGCTGTATATCCGGTTAGCCCCCTTTCTATTTCAAGCTTTATTTACCCAAAAAAAAAAAAACAGTTTTTGGCAGATTAAAATACCTAGTGGTCCCACTTGGTATTGGAGAAAACTTCTCAACCTTAGGGTTGTTGTTCAGCCCTACATAAAGTCAGTCATTGGTAACGGTCAAAAAACCTCTCTGTGGTATGACAATTGGCATCCTTTTGGTCCTTTATACAGTAGGTATGGTGAAAGGATCGTTTATGACATTGGTCTCCCCAAAAGCTCTAAGGTCTCCTCTGTTATTAGGGATTCTAGATGGGCTATACCTATCACTCAAACTTGGGAAGTTAATGAAGTTAGAAATAGCTTCACTAATTTTCCTGATCCTAATGTTGATCTTGATGATCAACACAGGTGGACTCTTACTGCTAACGGGGAGTTTACCGTGAATTCCCTTTGGAACAGCCTTAGGACACCTTTTCCCAAGGTCCAATGGTACCATAGTGTTTGGTTCCCTGGACATATTCCTAAGTGCAGCTTCATCACTTGGGTAGCTATCCAAGAGAGATTGTATACTGAGGACAGGTTGGTTTTATTCGGCACTAAATCTCGCTCTAGCTGTAGTTTTTGTCCCTGCAGTGAGAGCCATGATCACTTGTTTTTCAATTGCCCATTTACATCCCACGTTTGGTCCCAACTCCTTGCCAAACTTAATATCCATTGGTCTCCTAGATCTTGGGTCAACTGGGTTGACCTGCTAGCAACAATCAAGGGCAAATCTTTAAAATCATGTTTAATCAAATTGGTCTTCTCCACAACAGTGTATCACATCTGGATTGAAAGAAATGTACGCAAGTTTCAAAATGTGGCATGCTCACATTCAGTGGTTGTTCATAAGATTTTCTCTGTCATAAGACATAGATTGATGTCCCTGGGGAATCTCTCTAAGGGTCCTCAATCTGATGCTCTCTTAATTCAGTGGAATGCAATTTGAAAGAATTTTATTTCCTTATTGTGTATACTGCTGTCACAGTTACTGTTATTGTTATTGATACTTTTTTTTTTTTTTGGGTAAATAAGCTTGAAATAAAAAGAGGCTAAGCGAATGTACAGCCTACAAGGGGCATACCCCAGGGAGGAAAAAAAAAAAAAGAAAAGGAAAAGAGAATTGCGTGAAAAAAAAAGGGATGGCCACAAGGGCTACATGAGGGTAAGTAGGGTAAAGTACAAGATATGCAAATATAAACTAATCAACTGATGCAGTGACAGTGAAGAAAGTACGTGGTCCCCGGCACAACCCGCCGGGGAGGGAAAATAGGAAACCAACTCATCCCGTTGGAATAGGCCTTGGAGTAGCATGGCAAATGATACTTGATGACTGAATAGGACTTGGAGTAGCATGGCAAATGATACTTGATGCTTGGGGAGGGACTCGGGATACTTGATGCTTGAAGCTTGCTTATGGAACTTGATGCTTGGGGTGGGACTTGGGAAAGTGGTTTGGTGGAATTTGAGCAGCATAACGGCTGCTTTTTACAATCCCAGTGAATCAGATGTCTGCCCAGAGATAGGCAGCCCAAAAATACAGAGTTTTAGACTAATAAACCACTGGTAACAGGCTAGTGTAGGGAGGAAATGCTAGCTAGTGTAGGGAGGAAATGCCCCCTTCCAGAAGGGACTAATACACGCTATGGGACAGCCCCCCAAAGCTAGGCAAGAGATTTCAACATTGTGGATGCTGATCAGACACACAGCAGTCCAGATGAAACTAAACAACTTAAGGTAAATAACCAATCATGTCCACTGGATTTCTGAAAAATTGGGCAGCATCTCCTTTGTAACAGGTACATAACACAGCAGGTTCTCAACAAAGTTCAATTGCAAGCAAGTAAAAATGCAGGTTGCAACAACCCTTGCAACCCACCTAATAAGCATAATCCATATACAAGTAAACAAGAATCTATAGCAACAACCCTTGCCATAGATTAACATGATAACATGAAAGTTCAATTGCAAGCAAGTAAAAATGCAGGTTGCAACAACCCTTGCAACCCACCTAATAAGCATAATCCAGAAACAAGTAAACAAGAATCTATAGCAACAACCCTTGCCATAGATTAACATAAAGTTCAAGTAGATTGTACGGTTACCTGGACTATTAGCAAGCTCCATCAATGGCGGCAGTAGCAGGGGCAGCAGCAGTAACAGCAAAGCAGGACCAGCAGTGGCAAAATTTGCAGCCTCTGTTCCTCGCTGCAGCAAAATACAGGGGCAGCAGCAGCAACAGCACAGCAGGACCAGCAGTGGCAAAATTTGTAGCTCTGTTCCAAGCTGAGCCTTGCGATGATGATTCTCTGTTCCTTGCTGCAGCAAATACAGTGGCAGCAGCAAAAAACTGCCCCAACTGATTGCACCATCCCCATAGGTGATACGAGGCACTCCACTCCATATAGCCTGCATACACACACTACCCAATTGGGCTGTTAGAAAATAGACCAACCAAACCTTTTGCCTTTTGCCTGGAACGTCTGGAATAACCTGCCAATGTAAACCCATTAGTGCCATGATGATAGAAAGAAAGTGGAAAATAAGCTAATGCACCAATAACAGCTAATGTGAGTTAACAGGTATACTCCATGATTCGATTAGATCCAAAGAGCCAGCAGGAATTTTGGCAAGAGAGAGCAACCTGTTCCTAATGTCACTGCAAATTCTGGCCACAACATATTGGACAGGGTGCTGCACATTCTGGAATTTCCTAGTGTTTCTCTCAATCCACACATGGTAGATAGAAACAGTAAAGGACAGTTTGGCAAGAATGCTTTTCAAGTTTTTCCCTTTAAAGGTGCAGAGGAGTGAGACCCAATTTGCCAGAGATTGGGCATGCCATGTGAACTGAGACTTGAGGGACACTGCATCCCACACTTGTTTAGTGAAAGGGCAGTTAAAAAAGAGATGATCATGGTTCTCATCATCAGGGCAGAAGCTACAACGTGGGGAGTCAATTATCCCATACTGGATTAACCTATCACCAGTGGATAGTCTGTTTTGGATAGCAATCCAACTGATAAGACTACACTTAGGGATATGGGATGAGAACCATACAATGTGGTGCCATGTAACAGTGGGGTGGTGTGTCCTTAGCTGGTCCCACAATGATGAGATAGTGAACAACCCATTTTGATTAAGTGTCCACTTACAGACATCAGCCTGAGATGAAGTGGAACCATGCAATAGAGGAAGAGTCTCCCTGATCTCATTTAGCTCCCAAGTTTGGGTAATAGGAAAGTTCCATTGGTAGAGGTTATTTAAGATAGCAGACACATTGGCACTCTCAGGAATGCCAGAGTCATAAATGATACGAGCGCCATATTTAGCAACCAATGGACCAAGGGGGTGCCAATTATCATACCAAAGGGATGTGGTAGAACCATCACCAATCTGGTACTGAATGAATGCTTGAATGAGAGGTCGAAGTTGGAGTAATTTCCTCCAAGTCCATGACGGACTACTAGGAATTTTGATTTGCCAGAAACTCCGTCCTTTGAGTAAATAGGATTTCACCCATTGGCACCACATGGATTGCTCACCTCCTGATATAAGATACCAAATGTGCTTGGCCATAGCCGCTTTATTCCAACTATGAAGGGATTTAAAGCCCAAACCCCCTTCTTTCTTTGGGGTGCAAAGGTGCTCCCAGGAGATTTTTTTTTTTTGGGTAAATAAGCTTGAAATTAAAAGAGGTTAAGCGAATATACAGCCTACAAGGGGCATACCCCAGGAAGGACAAAATGAAAAAGAAAGAAAATAAAAGAAAAAAAAAAGAAAAGTGCGTGGTCCCCGGCACAACCCGCCGGGGTGGGAAGATAAGAAATACCGACACATCCCGCCGGCATAGGTGTAAATAAGCAAAATGCAATAAACATGTGCGCAATTGGATAACATGTTGTGGGTCCAAGAAGAGGCCCCACCTTATGGAATGTGAGTTAGCCCGTGCTCGCGTCCCATTAGCCTAGCTATCCCAAGGAGAGAGCAGCATTAGGGACATGAGCACGGGCATGCAGAATAGCCATATCTAAGTGGTGATAGATATAGAACAACCAACCATCAACAGTGGAAACAACAGTAGCTGAGTAGCCCGGACCAAATGAGGTCCAATCCAAAGTAAAGAGTACCCCGCAGTGATATCAAATAGACGAGAATAGGACTAAGGACAGGTGGAATCCCTAGTCGAGCTAAAGATCGTGATAGGCAGGGTCAGCCCCAGAAGAAACCTCCCAGACCAGAGAAACCAAGGCCACCACTATGCAACATCCATCGGTGATCTCCGCCCTCGGACCCTGAGCACACACAATCAACCACAAGGTGCAACTATCTCATCCGTCATCCTCCACATACGGTAACATAAAAGTGCCCCCTGTAATGAAAACAGTACATGCAAAAGGAACTCGGGGTCGAAGGTGGATGAGACCTTCGAACCGTGTTAATGCAGAACCATGACTAGGGCCAGCCCTAGGGTAAACTCCGTCCCCTTCGGAGAACCCCAGCCCGCAGAAACTTGGCCCATCAACCTAAGTAACCACGCCATCGGACCGAAGTCAATCGCCACCAAACGCTGAGAGTCAGCCACAACCAAATTCCAAATGCACAACCATAACCAAGCAGGAGAAAATAGAACCATAAAAGTAAAGAGTACCCCGCAGTGATATCAAATAGACGAGGAAAGGACTAAGGACAGGTGAAATCCTTAATCAAGCTAAAGATTGTGATAGACAGGGTCAGCCCTAGAAGGAACCTCCCAGACCAGAGAAACCAAGGCCACCACTATGCAACATCCATCGGTGATCTCCGCCCTCGGACCCTGAACACACACAATCAACCACAAGGTGCAACTATCTCATCCGTCATCCTCCACATACGGTAACATAAAAGTGCCCCCTGTAATGAAAACAGTACACGCAAAAGGAACTCGGGGTCAAAGGTGGATGAGACCTCCGAACCGTGCTAAGGCAGAACCATGACTAGGGCCAGCCCTAGGGTAAACTCCGTCCCCTTCAGAGAACCCCAGCCCGCAGAAACTTGGCCCATCAACCTAAGTAACCACGCCCTCGGACCGAAGTCAATCTCCACCAAACGCCGAGAATCAGCCACAACCAAATTCCAAATGCACATCCATTACCAAGCAGGAGAAAATAGAACCATAATGTGATATTGGAATAAATCCAATTTGTTTAAAAGAGTCCAAAATGCGAAGTGCTTGACAAGGTATTTCGGTATTTGAACTTGACCATAAAAGTGCTCATTGCATTGCTGAACCATAATGTCCAAATAACCAAATAAGGCCCAGAACCTACGGCTCCTTTAGTGGTTGATTTTATGGCTCCTATTATGCCCCAAGTGGGGCCCATTACCTAGCAAAAGTAGTATAGGTAGTTGTCCAACTTTAATAAAGTTAGTCAACACTCCTTTTTCCTTGAGCTACCCATGTGTGATGGAGACCCACGGCCTATTAACACATAAAATAGTCTCACCTAGCGTGAAACAAAGTGTAAAGCAAGGGGTGTGGGCCCATGGAAAATTTCAAAGTGCTGTGCAAAGATGGACATTGTGGAGTACAGCTGGAAACGTTGGCTTTTCAACACTATACGGACAAACCATTTGCAGTCCATAGTTTTCAAATAAGATTTTGAGAGCCCCACTCTCACCAGGGTCGTGCACCTCACGGTCTTCTTCCTCTAATGGTAAACTGATGAACCAGCCATATCGAGAAGCAACAAAACAAAGAAACATGTAGGAGTAGTTGGCGCATCAAGACGCGGCCAAGATAACAGATACCATTCATACATTGCAAGTAAATCAGAATCAAAATACTCTAAACAACTGTAGAATAGATCTGTACCTTCATATTTCTTTTAGATCTTGAAAACCCAGACCAAGAAACCCCTTGAGAAACGGAAAATTGGGCCGGCAGATGAAACCCAGTAAATGAAACCCCCTTGAGAGACCGCAGGTTGCTGGATGAAACCTAGTAGATGATGGAGAAACTAGATGTGTCTTGAAGGAGAAGATGGAGATGCCTTTCGGAATCCTAGATCCCCTTTGCGATAGTGCCCAGCCACAGCTCCATCCAAGGATAGTGCCAAAAGCCAGATTAATGATTTATGATAGAGTAACCAAACAGAAGTTCGGTTGATTTGTAAAAATTTGATCGAAAATTCAAGGGAGTGCTTTCTCTCTCTATTTCTAGAGAGAGAAGCTCTCAACCTTTCATTTTTGACTTTGTCCCAGGAGATTTTGGCACCAGTGCTTCTAAGATCAGCCCCAGTCCAGAAGAATGATCTTAGGATAGACTCAACTTCCTTAATGACTTTCTTAGGGAGGATGAATATAGAAGACCAGTAGGTTTGCATGGAGAACAGAACAGACTTGATCAATTGGACCCTCCCAGCATAAGATAAGTACCTATTAGCCCAAGCTTTAGTACGATTTGTGATCTTATCTATAAGGGCCTTACAATCTGTGTACTTAAGCTTAGTAGAAATGAGGGGAACCCCAAGATATCTAACTGGGAGGGAACCCTCCTGAAATCCCAACAATCCAAGGATATCAGATTTGGTTGTGGGTGGGACTCCGGAAAAGAAGATGCTACTTTTACCAGGACTAGGAGATAATCCAGAAAGTGCTTCAAACTCAATAAGAGCTTCCTGGATGCAATGAATAGAGCTCAAATCCCCTTTACTGAAAATCATGAGATCATCAGCAAAGCAAAGATTAATGATCTTAGTCTTTTCACACCTCCAATGGAAATGAAAGCTGGGACTATTAGATTTTTCTTTCAACAATTGGGTGAGAACCTCCA
This sequence comes from Vaccinium darrowii, assembly GCA_020921065.1. NCBI lineage: Eukaryota > Viridiplantae > Streptophyta > Magnoliopsida > Ericales > Ericaceae > Vaccinium > Vaccinium darrowii. The sequence goes on along the minus strand of CM037162.1, from coordinate 24,427,503 downwards.
TGATAATAACAAAAAGGTATGAAGACAAAGGATCACCTTGTCTTAAGCCTTTTTTGCCTTGAATGAAACCAGTGGGCTCACCATTGATGCACAGAGAATAGTTAGCAGAGGAAACACAAGCTTTAATCCATTGGATCATTTGAGGGTGGAAATTCATCGTTTCAAGAATATCCCACAGGAATCTCCACCTAACATTATCATAGGCTTTCATTATGTCGACCTTTAAAGCACATCTAGGAGATGAAGAATGCTTGTGGTAATCCCTCATAATATCCTGGGTAAGGAAGATATTATCAGCAATCCTCCTACCTTGCACAAACCCAGATTGCACAGGATCAATGAGATGAGGTAAAACAATTTGTATTCTTTTGGATATGATTTTGGCAATGCACTTATATATTGTATTACAACATGAGATTGGTCTAAAATCCCCAACTTTGGATGGGTTAGGGATCTTAGGGACAAGTGCAATACTGGTAGAATTGGCCTTAGCAAGGAGTCTACCAGATCTAAAGAAGTTCCTGACGGCCGAGGTCACATCCTGCCCAACAACAGCCCATGCTTTTTGAAAGAAACCTGCATTGTACCCATCAGGACCGGGGGCTTTGTTAGGATTGAGTGACATGAATGTTTCCTTGATCTCAGCATTAGAGATCTCAGAAATCATAGCATTACTTTGAGAGTCAGAAAGAATGTTACTGACAAGCTGATTAATCCTAGACCTCCCCTGGTATTGTGTGATATGAGGGGTACCAAGCAGTTGAGTATAGTACTCAACAAAGGTAGATTTGATCACTCCTGAGTCTTGAGTGAGATTGTTATCACCAATGATAAGACTAGTGATTCTACCTCTGTTCCTATTATGGGATATGGATTTGAAGAAATAGGAGGTGCATTGATCCCCAAGTTTCAGCCATTGGATTCTAGACTTTTGTTTAGCAAAGCTCTCCTCTGCTCTAGACAACAACATGTATTGTCTACAGAGGACTCTCTCTTGTGCTTGATTAGTGGTATTATTCGGATTAGCCCCTAGATGTTTTTGAATACCATCTAATTGCTGCCTGGCAGCAAGAGCCCTAGAGGAGATGTCACTATACTCCTTAGTATTAAGCTTTTTGAGTTCATTTTGTAGGAGCTTAAGTTTCTCACATGTAACATACATTGGATTACCGATGATAATACTCCTCCACACATGCTGAACAACAGAAAGGAAGTTAGGATGGTCAGCAAGAAAATTGAAGAATTTGAAAGGTTTGTTGGATTTCTCAAAAGGGGGATTCAGATAAACCACTGCAGGAGAGTGGTCAGAAATCCCAGGGGTGAGGAAGTGAGCATTAGAGTGGACAAAAGTTTTAATCCACATCTCATTAACAAGCACTCTATCAATTTTAGTGGTGATAACATGGGGAGGATCTTGCTTGTTGGACCATGTGAAGTGGCACCCAGTGTACTTAAGGTCATTAAGTTCATTGTGATCAATACACTTACTAAAGCTGTCCATATGGGGAGGCCAGTGATTGTCACCCCCAACTTTATCAGAGGGAAATCTAACAGCATTGAAATCACCCAATATAACCCAGGGGTCAGGGCAATTCCAAGAGTTAATGTCTTGCCACAACTCAGTCCTTTCTAAGTAAGTGTTGGATCCATAGACAAAAGTGGCTATGAATTGAGTATCACCTGTTATAGATTGAACATGACAGTGGATGGCTTGACTGGAAAGACCAAGGACAATGACTTTCACTATAGAGGGGTCCCAGCCAACACATATTCTCCCAATAGGAGAGTAAGCAAAATTGTGTACAAAGGACCAAAAGGGAAACATGGAGTTAGAGACTCTGTTGAAATTGGACTCCTTTATTTTATGCTCAACTAAGCCAATAATTGACAACTTATATTTATTAACAAACGACCTAACTTCTTTTTGTTTGAGAGGGTCATTTAGACCTCTCATATTCCAAAAACCAAATTGTACTGGAGTAGTAGGCATAGACATATACATAGACATGAAATATCATAGCAAAAGTGGCAGATAATAGACAGGAGAACATTCTGCCAAGACAAAAAGTGATAAGAGAGTTACCTCCCTTTGTTATGGGGGCTAGAAGTACCTCCCTTCTTCTTCTTTTTCCCTTTCTTCTTACTTGATATGCTCCTGAATTCTTCCTTATCTGCTGTAATATCTTTGTTCCCTGCAGTAGCATCAGGGGGTAATTGTATGTTTGGGGGTTTAGGGACAGGCTCGATGATGTGAAACTCCAGCTTGCCCTGCCCACTGTCTTCCTCATTTACTTGGTGTTGACTGGATTGTGAAGTTTCTGGATTTGCTGTAACTTGCACTTCCTTAATAGGGTCCTCAATAGGTGCTGTAGGATTATGGACTGGGGATGTTTCTTCTTCTGACTCATCACTACACGTTTGCCCATCCTGCTCAGAGTTTTTAGCATCTTGATCAATTGAAATGCCTTTAGTTACTGCTTCCAAAGCGTCTCCTCCCCCTCCAAGAGCTTTTCCTATCAAAGTCCAAGCTTCCTTATTGTTTTTTTTGGATAAATAAGCTTGAAATAAAAAGAGGCTAAACGAATGTACAGCCTACAAGGGGCATACCCCAGGGAGGACAAAAGAGAAAAGAAAAGAAAAGAAAGAAAATAATGCGTAAACCCGACACAATCCGACGGGATAGATGGCCAAAAAGGCAAAGTGATAAACAAAGCTAGACTACTGGGTGTTTCGCTCTCATCCAACAGAGGAGAGAGAAACACCACACAAAACATGACAATCTAACAAAATACAACTTGAACTTGAATCTTGAGTCTTGAATTTGCAAAAAAAGATGGATGAATGGCATGGATAGCCCACTATGGTCTTGAACCTTGAATTGCCACTATAAACCACAACTTGAATCTTTTTTGGATAAATTAGGAGAAGATTTTGAAAATTTCGCCATGACCCGTTCGTAATTGGAGCACCCTCAAGGTGCCAGCCACTGCGTAAACAACAGCAGCAGCTAAAAAAAAAGAAAAGAAAGAGGAAGAGGAAGAGATAGAACTTCCAACAGCAGTACTCAGCAGAACTAGTAGATGACTAACTCGGACAAATCCATGGCAGCCTTGAAAATCAACAAAAGAGGTAGGGAGGAAAGGCCCCCTCCCTGAAGGGACTAATACATGCCATGGGACATCCCCCCAAGGCTAGGCCAGAAACTCAACAATGTGGATGCTGATCAGACACACAGCAGTCCAGATGATGGTAAACAACTCTAAGTAATCCACTGGTAAGTGTACAATGAAACAAGTAATCAAGCAAGTATCTATAGCAACAGCCCTTGCTATAGTAAACATGAAGGTTCAAGAAAAGCAAGTAAGTATGTATGTAGGTTGCAACAGCCCTTGCAACCCACTAATGTGCATAATCCGATTGCAAGCAAACAAGCATGAACTATAGCAACAGCCCTTGCTATAGTTTAACATAGAGATTTAAGTGCACGCAAGTAAGTACAGAGTATACCTCCAGTAGTATGCATCAGTAATATACCTCCATAATATTCTGCCTAGTTGCCTTCCAATGATCCTCTCGGTAGCAAACAGTAGCAGACAACAGCAGTAGTGATGAAGATACCACAGAGGTTTCTCACTTATAAGTGGTTTAGACATCTCAAATGCTAGTAGATCATTCAAATTGTGGCTCCAATATGCTATCTATCACCCACCATGAGTAACACTGACTGCAACAAGCTGCCAGCAGCAGCAGCAACAAGCTACAACAGCAGCAGCAAGCAATCCAACTTCTAGGATCTCTCTTGGACCTGTATCCAACCTGGGAAGGACCTGAATAGCCTGCAGCACAGAACAAGGATTCAAAACATTCAAAACATTCAAACAGCAGCTATGTAGTTTAGTTTGGAACAAGATCCCATTGAGCTAATAAAGTGTCATCTTGAGGACCCTTGGAATAATTCCTCAAAGACATTAATCTGAGTCTTATAACTGATTGGATCTTGTGCACAACAACTGAATTTGGGCAAGCTACATTTTGGAACTTGCGAACATTCCTCTCAATCCATATGTGATACACAGCTGTGGAAAACATTAATTTAATAATCTGTGTTTTAAGACTTTTGCCCTTGATTGTTGCTAGCAAAGCAATCCAGTTAGTCCAGGGTCTTGGATGCCATTGAACATTGATCCTAGCTAGTAATTGGGTCCAAACTTGAGAGGTATACGGGCAATTAAAGAACAAATGGTCATGGCTTTCGCTATTGGGGCAAAAACTGCAGCTAGAATGACTCTTAGTGCCAAACAATACAAGCCTATCCTCAGTGTACAGTCTCTCTTGAATGGCAACCCATGTTATAAAGCTGCACTTAGGTATGTGACCAGGGAACCAAATACTCTGGTACCAAGGGACCTTAGGAAATGATGACCTAAGGACATTCCAAAGAGATTTCACAGTAAACTCACCACTGGGGGTGAGAGTCCATCTGTGAGAATCATCCTCATTAACAATAGGGTCAGGGAAGGTAGTGAGGCTAGACCTAACCTCATTAATTTCCCAAGTTTGAGTGACTGGGAGAGCCCACTTAGAGTCCCTAATGATTGAAGAGACTTTGGTGTGTCTAGACAAACCACTATCATATATGATTCTATCACCATACTTACTAACCAGAGGGCCCATTGGATGCCAGTTATCATACCAAAGGGATGTATTGTGACCATTGCCAATAGTGACTTTGACAAAGGGATGAACCATAGACCTAAGGTTGAGGAGTTTCCTCCAGATCCAAGTGGGGCTGCTTGGCACTTTAGTCTGCCAAAAATTTTTGTCCTTAAGTAAGTAGGATTTTACCCATTGGCACCACATTGATTGTTCACCTCCTGATATAATAAACCAGATGTGTTTAGCAGTGGCAGCTTTATTCCATACTTGCATGGACTTAAAACCAAGGCCACCTTCCTCTTTAGGAGCACAAAGGTGCTCCCAAGAAACCTTGGCTCCTGATTTCTTAAGGTCGGGTCCTGACCAAAGAAAAGCCCTCAGTATAGCCTCAACTTCCTTAATGACCTTTTTGGGTAATATGAACAGGGAGGACCAATATGTTTGCATAGAGAACAACACATTTTTAATTAGTTGAATTCTCCCAGCATAGGTCAAATCTCTGTTGGTCCAGGACTTAGTTTTAGAAGTAATTCTATCAACCATAGGTTTGCAGTCCAGATGTGTTAGTCGTGTAGAGAGGAGAGGTACACCTAAGTACCTCACAGGCAAGAATCCCTCTTTAAAGCCTAGCACATTCAAGATATTCTTCCTCATTGATGCATCAACACCAGAGAAGAAAATTTGACTCTTGGCAGGGCTAGGTTTCAATCCAGATAGGGATTCAAATTCGGACAAAGATGATTGGATGTGTAGGACGGATCCAACATCACCTTTGCAGAAGATCATCAGATCATCTGCAAAGCAGAGATTGATTATTTTGTTCTTACTGCATTTCCAATGAAAATGGAAATCAGAATGAGTTGACTTTTCTCTTAGAATGCATGTAAGAACCTCCATAACAATCACAAACAGGTAAGAGGACAAAGGGTCACCTTGTCTTAGACCCCTTTTCCCATTAATGAAACCAGTATTATCCCCATTGATATTTAGAGTATAATTTGCAGTGGTCACACAAGCTTTTAACCACTTGATCATGGTGGGGTGGATATTCATATTTGAGAGGACATCCCAAAGGAAATCCCATCTAACATTGTCATATGCTTTCATAATGTCCACTTTCATAGCACACTTGGGTGTAGAAGTGGACTTATGATAGCCATGCATAAGCTCTTGGGTAAGGAAAATGTTGTCAGCAATCCTCCTCCCTTTTACAAATCCTGATTGGACAGGATCAATGAGAAAGGGAAGAGCACTCTGAAGTCTCCTGGCAAGTATTTTCGCAATGCATTTATAAATGGTATTACAGCAAGAGATAGGCCTAAAATCCCCAACCTTAGAGGGATTGGGAATCTTAGGGACCAAAGCCACCACAGTGGCATTAGCTTTCTTTAATAATTGTCCAGACCTAAAAAAGTTCTTGACTGCTGCAGTTACTTCATAACCCACAACAGACCAAGCCTTATGGAAAAACCCAGCATTAAACCCATCAGGGCCAGGAGCCTTATGAGGGTTTAAACTCCAAAAGGTATCTTTAATTTCAGCATCGGTGATATTTTGAACCATCCCCAAACTTTGTTCATCAGTTATTTTCCTTTGAATTAAATCCCTAACTCTATTAGTACCATCATACTGAGAGTTATGTGGGGTACCCAAAAGGTCAGTATAGAACTTAACAAAAGTAGACTTAATCATCTCAATGTCCTGTGTGGTAGAAGAGTCACTAAGAGTGAGACTAGTAATCATACTTCTATTTCTGTTATTACTAACAGATTTGAAAAAGAAGGAGGTACACTGATCACCCAATTTAAGCCATTGCACTCTTGACTTTTGTTTAGCCAAGCTCTCCTCAGCTCTAGACAACATGAGGTACTGCTTAAAAGTAGCCTTTTCATTAGCTTGAGTAATGGAATTGGTAGGGTCAGATCCCAACTCTTTTTGCAGACCATCAAGCAAGAACTTGACATTTTTAACCCTATCAGAAACAGCGCTATATTCTTTGGTATTAAGTTTTTTGAATTCAATTTGAAGAGATCTCAGCTTCTCAGTAACACAAAACATGGGATTACCAAGAATCATGGTTCTCCAAACCTTCTGGACAGTGGAAAGAAACAATGGGTGGTCTGCAAGAAAATCAAAGAACCTAAAAGGTCTTGTATTATGCTTAGGAGATGGAGTAAGACTCACAACAGAAGGTGAGTGATCAGACACCCCTGGGGTAGGAAAGAAGGTACTGGAATACGGGAAGGCTCTCATCCAGCCATCATTTACTAACACCCTGTCAATCTTGGTGGAGACATGATTAGGGGAGTCTTGTCTATTACTCCAAGTATAGAAGCAACCTGAGAACCTGAGATCCTCCAACTCACATGAATATAGGCAGTTATTAAAATCATCCATTTGAGGGGGCCAACTAGTTGAGCCCCCAGATTTCTCCATGGGAGATCTAATAGCGTTGAAATCCCCAAGAGTAATCCAAGGAGAATTGGACTTAATATTGGTAAGACTACTCCAAAGACCATGCCTATCCATATGATCATTAGCTCCATACACAAACGTAGCAAAGAAACTAAGACCATATTGGAGCGCATGGACCTCACAATGAATGTATTGACTAGACTTGCTCAACACATTAACCGCAACATTGTGAGGATCCCAACATACAAAAATCCTCCCAACAGGAGCAAATTCATAGTTATGTGCAAAATGCCAAGATGGGCAGATAGAGTTCAGAATTCTTTTGGCATTACCCTCCTTGATCTTGTGCTCTAATAGCCCAATCAAAGACAATTTATTATTTGCGATAAACTTTCTGGCTTCTTTTTGTTTAAGAGGGTCATTAAGACCACGCAAGTTCCAAGCCCCAAAATGTAATGCTAAATTCATAAAATTTATTTAAACTAAACTACATAGCAGGTAATAGAAAGTATTGATTGCTATCAAAACAAGGAGGGAGGAAGATTACTGCCCTTTAGAGTGAAAAGGAGCCTTCTGAATGCTCCTTCCTTTCTTCTTTTTCTTATTGGAAACCACCTTGAAATCCCCTCCAGACCTTAACTCGGCTTTACCACTGCCACTGCTAGGGGAGTAAGGAGGCTCAGGGTATAGGGTAGGGATAGAACCAGGTGGTTGAACTGGATCAGGAGCAGGAACAACGGCTCCCTCTCTCACCAGATGTGCAACTTCTTTCTTTGGAGTGTCAACTTCAGAATCCTTCACTGGATCTACTGATGTACTTGTGCTCGAAACTGCTAGTGAGCAAGAGACTACATTGGAGGGAACAATTGTGGTGACAGCATCCAAAGCCGCACTTCCACCTAATGCTAAAACTTTCATAACCTTGCTTTGAACCAATGGATCAGAGTCTGAAATCTGAGCTACATCAGGTTGTTTTCCCATCATAACTTCTTCTTTATCTGAAGCAGGGACTGCTGGGACTTGTTTTGGGTTGCACCTGTGCCCGAATACATTGCACTCTGAGCATTTGGCTGGAAGCCATTGATACTCCACCCTTATTACTACTGATTCTCCATTAGCCCTTATAACCACCTCACTAGGCAATTCATCACTTGCTGAGATCTCAACACACACACGTGCATAATCTAATCTCTTTTTGCTAGCTGTGGCATTGTCCACATGTATAGGCCTCCCTATTGAACTGGCAATGCGACTGAATCCCGCTGCAGTCCAACATTCCAGGGGTAGCTTGTGTAGCTTAATCCAAGCGGGTATCGATGGAGGATTAGATGTATTGGGTACTAACATCCTCTTCCAGTCAGTGAGGACCAGATAGCGCCTTGAGAAAAAATATGGACCTCCCTCCAATACCTGCATTTTTGCAGCTTCATCCTTAAACACAAAGAAGAAACACGAGCCGACTTGCTTAATAGAGGAAGGGGCATTCTCCTTCCAAACCGCCCTAGCTGTGGCACTTAATAGATTAAACGGCATCCTACCATCCAAGAAGTAGCCTACCAAGCAGTGGTTCCACAAATTTGTGTCAATGTGTGATTCATCCAGCTCAACCACAGCCTCCTTACCTTTTTGCATTTCAGGGTAGTACTCAAGTTTCATCGACTTTGAGGGGGCCTGAGCCTTGAAAAGCGAGGCCCAGTTAGGGGCCTTACCTTGTAACTGAGTGGGTTTATGTTCAACCTCAGAGCGGGAAGGCTTTGGAGGATCCTCGACCTCATAGAAATCCCCCTCAAGGTAACGAGATGCAGATTTCGGAGTGGTGTGCCCCTCTTGGAGATACTTTAACTGGTTAGTAAGTTGCGAGAAATCTACAGCCATACCAACTTTCTTCATCTCAGCTTCAATGGATTGAACCATAGATGTGATCCTCTCTTCGCTACCCAGACGCTCGCTAGCATTACGGAAAACCTCCTGCATCTTCCGCGAGGAATTAGGGCTCGTGGATATGGGGCTGTGAGGGCCAAAGGTAGGATTAAGTTCTATGGAGGGTGTGGTAGAATATTCGGGACTGTTTTTAGGCGAAGAAAGGTTAGGGTTTTTGGGTGGTTGACTTCCTGAGGTGGAACCTTCTACCGAAGTATAATCTCCCGAGAAATCAGAAGTTTTTAGGCCAAAGGGGTAGTGGTCGTGAGGTTTGAAAGGATCATTGGTGAGATTGAGAGTCGGTTGAACAACAACCGGTGTATCAGGGAGTTCAGGGCATAGATCTGAGTACCTTTGTGGAGTAACAATGTTCGATGCTTCTGTATCCAGTTTATGCACAAGACGAGAACTGGGATTAGCCATCTCTCTATGCTTTCTGCGTAACTCTTGGGAATCAACTGCTTTAGATCCAAGATCTTCCATGATAGTTGTTGAAATCCCGACTTCTACCTTCGGAGAGATGATCTTGTCTTCTAGGGTTTGCTCAGGAGATGAGAAAATCGGCTTTGTAGTAGAACGTATTCTGTGGGGATACACATTAGATTGCTGAAAATCGGCCATTACTGGGGTTTCTAAGGAGACCTCCCAAATCGCATGAGAGAGAAGGTCCCAGATGCCATTTTTTGCTATTCCTGCCTCCTCCCCTTCTTCTTCTTTTTGTTAGGCAGTATTTCCTTATTGTTGGTGGCCAGTGATTCAATCTTAGGCTTGCAAGAGTGCCCAAAAACTTTACATGAACTACACTTGGGAGGCAACCACTGATACTCGACAACAACATTGACAGCTTCCTGCCCCAAAGTGATTTGAATGTCTTTAGGAGGATCAGAATGGGCTGAAATCTCTATGCACACTCTAGCATAGTCAATTCTTTGTTGTTTGGCAGTGGCGATATCTACATGAAGAGGTTTACCTATGGTGCTGGCTATACGACTGAAGCATTCTTCTGTCCAACATTCTAACGGTAGTTTATGCAGCTTAACCCAGGCAGGTATGGAAGCAGGGTGCTCCGCTGAAGGGACTAGCATCCTATGCCAATCCTTAAGAACTAAGTATCTCCTGGAAAAGAAATACGGTCCTCCCTCTAATACCTTGAGCTTAGTTTCCTCGTCCTGGAATTCAAAAAAGTAACATGCTCCTATTTGTTTAATATTGATTTTACCATAATCCTTCCATACCTTCCTTGCTGTAGAACTGAGGAGTGGAAACGGCATTTTCCCATCCAGAAAGTATCCAACCAGACAGAAACTCCATGTCTTATCATTAAGGTCTGATTCCTCCAGCTCAACCACCGCACTCCCTTCTTGTCGAAGTTCCGGATAGTGGCTCAGCTTCATAACCTTAGAGGGACCTTGGGTGCGAAAAAGAGAAGTCCAGTCCTTAGAATGTTGGTTGGGCTTGGGAAGATTGGTTTGGTTCTGAGGGATAGGCAAAGGTTGTGACTCCTTTACTGTGGTTGTTGGTTCAGGGTAAACTTTGGATGGATAATGGAAGTCGACCTTCAGATTTGTCTTGCTAGAGGAGGGAAAATCTGGAGCACTAGGAATTATTTCCTTATCTCTCAACCGATTGAGTTGATCCTTGAGCTCGGAGCAGTCAACCCGAATCCCAGACTTCTGCATTTCTTCTTCAATAGTTTGAACTAGGGTTTCAATTCGAGCCTTACCATCCCGATGATCGTCCTCTTGTTGAAACACCTCAGATAGGTTGCGGGCTGTAGGGTTCGAAATGGTAGAGCTAAGAGAGCAATTAGGTGCTGGTAATGGAGATTTGGGGTTGCTCGAGTTGTTCTTCTCTGAAAGAAGAGTAACTTCACGGAGTAGTTCACGATTGCGAGATTCTTGGTTAGAGCTTTTTGGGGAAAGGAGGTTTTGTAAATTCTGGGTAGAAGGTTTCTGGATGTTGGGGTATAGATCGAGTGGCTTGAAGGGGGTATACCTGATGGGTGTGGAGAGAACGACGCCAGGATTGAGTAGCTTGCTGTGAATCGGAGTACTTGAAGTTGGGGTGTTACGAGGAGTATCCCGTACCTTATAACCCAGATTTGGGTAACGATTTGGTGTTTCTAACTGTGTGATGGAGGCTGTTGTTCCCCCCGAAAGAGAGGATTGCTTCTTCCTTACTTCATTTGAGTCAATCGCCTTAGAGCCGAGAGCACCGAGATCTGATTTTGTGCCTTCTTCCATGTTACTTCTTCTCTGTGTATCTTCTTCCATGGCGGCTAGGGTTTCCAGTCGCCTAGATCGCCTGAATCCCCCAGAGAGATGGTGACGTCATGCTTGTATTATGAAAGTTCTGTGATTGTTATTGTTATTGATACTTATTGCTTCCTGCAAATGTTTGTTGATTGCAGGTCAAGGTACATTGGAAGGGGTCCATCACCTATGGCTCATAGATGGAGGTATAATCAAAATGCAAGATGAAGGTGGTTGTTGGCTCATATTAGTTGATACTGCTGGTCAGAGGGACTTAGAGGGCCTTAAGCAGACTTGGACACAAGGTCTCATGTTACTGGAGGGTACTGCCATTCACAATCTGCCATTCACATGGTCACAGCAAGCTATGGTGCTCAAAACAGGTTCACAGCAAACTACTGCCATTCACAATCTGCCATGCACAATCTAGACATAAGGTCTCATGCAATTGTACTTGCTGTTGCCGGTATATTCTATACTTACATGCTTGCACTTAATCTTCATGTTAAACTATAGCAAGGGCTGTTGCTATAGTTACTTGCTTGCTTGCATTTGGATTATGCTCATTGAGTGGGTTGCAAGGGCTGTTGAAACCTACATACTTACTTGCTTGCTCTTGAACCTTCATGTTAAACTATAGCAAGGGTTTTTTTTTTTTTTTTTGGATAACTGAGCTTGAAAATAAAAGGGGCTAACCGGATATACAGCCTACAAGGGGCATACCCCAGGAGGACAAAACAAAACAAAAGAAAAGAAAGAAATGGAAAAAAAAATAGAAGAAAAGAAAAGAAAAAATAGGTCAAAGTTGAGAGCTTCTCTCTCTAGAAATAGAGAGAGAATGCACTCCCCTTACTCAAATTTTTTACAGATCTTGCCTCAATCATCTGATTGTAGGCTTATGTCCACTATCACCTCCACTCATTACACAAGTTTGGTTTCGGCTGTGGTTCATCTTCATCCCCTGCATATGTAGAAGTCCACCCATCAATACGATGGTGTTAACTCAACCAGTGTCTCTTTTATAGATGATCAAGAACCCCTACATCACTCAAGCACATTGTACAACAGCCCTTGTACAACAGCCCAAGTGATGATCAGTACAACAGCCCTTGTACTGAATTGATTTAAAGTAGATTGCAACAGCTCTTGCAACCCACTGGAAATCAAAGATGCATGAATATCAGAATCTGTAAACCTGAAACCTGGTCCTCGGTTCATTTTGCATCTGTGGTGGAGACGTTCCATGGAGTTTCAACATCCTTGTGGGTTGAGGTAATCTGGTATCATTTAAACCCAAAATGTTTGTCCTAAATTTTCAGTTTTTTAAGCATTTAAATTACTGAGCCGAATGGGTTTTGGAGCTTTATCATGGCTCAATCGATTGTATCTAGAGAAGGGTCTCCTTAAACCCAGAACTTGGTAGTTTCTACTACCACAAAAGGGATCTGATCACACCTCTTGTGAGGTGGTCTTATTCTTTCAAACAACAACAACGAAATGGGGATTTGACCAACAATAGAGGCTGAGTTCATACTCTGCCAGAAAACACCACTCGGGTGCTTTACAGTTCCAGGTTCGGCTTCCTTTGGTTTGATCATTATCCTCATATCAGTTCACGTCCGTTAGGTGTCGAGATGTCACGGCGGCGTGGTAATTCCATATTGGTTTCTGGCATAGTGTAGATCAAGCTGTTAGGGAGATGGACCCTCTACTATTTTGCGGCTGTATTGGGGTTCTTTTGGTAGTAGGTTACTCGGGCATGGTCCGTGCAAGTTGTTTTCCGATGCTCATCTGGAAATCCTTTGGAGAAGAAGAGAGTGTGCTCCACTCTCTTCCAAGCGAGTGGGCGTTATTTCCTGTACAAAGCTATACACAGCTATAGCTAACATTCTAGCAGCCTTTTCGGTCAATGTTCAACGGGTTAGTGGGGCCTAGAAAATGGAGCAAGTTGGGACCACAGTTCTCCTAGAGATGCACATGTAAATGGCAGTGTGTAGTCCACTCGGTGGAATTTGAGGTTCACACGTGATTTGCATAGGTAAAGAGGAAAAGTGGGCTTGCGAGTGGGCCTCCTACTTGTTCTAAAAAGAGTGCCCCATTTGGTGGACTTTTCAAAGCAAAATTTCGGCCTAGAGATAACAGCTTGTTCCCAAAAGCAATTTTACACGCAAAAGCAAATGGGGCAGAATGTGGATGTCCTTGTTCACATGATGTCATGGCTTAATTTGGGCCACTCAACGTGCAAAGTGCAGCTGTAATGCTGTACTCCTCACTTGAATTTCATATTGCAAGAAGTGAGCCTTTGGCTTATTTTTTAATGCACGTAAATTGCAAAGGCAATTGCTTTTCAAAGGGGTCCAATGCCCATACGACCACAAGGCTCTTCGTGGGCCCTTTCACACCATGTGGGTCAATTTTTGGTTCACTTATTTCATATTTTGTGGGCTACTATGTTGGAACACAGTATAATAGATCTTTTCTACTGCTTTAGGCATATTTTACGGTTTTTACCTACCCAGTGGGTTGTGCTGGACCTCTAATTTTCCCACCCCGGCGGGTTGTGCCGGGGAATACGCAATTTTCTTTTTTTTCTTTTTTTCTTTATTTTGTTTTGTCCTCCCTGGGGTATGCCCCTTGTAGGCTGTACATTCGCTTAACCCATTTTAATTTCAAGCTGAATTACCCAAAAAAAAAGAGTTTCTAAGCCATCTAGCAGAGGGGTCAGAAACTCTCCAATAGAGATAGGAATGGTGTCACCATAGCTATGAACCGCAAGCTTGATCAAGGGAAGGATGAACATACAGCTTGATGCCTCCCTCTATGTACCACCAATAAGGCTAAAATGATATGCAAGTCACGCTGTGGAGGACATCCCCCTCCAACTAGGCTATTCAACATCCCTAGGGACAGCCCCCCTATGGTAAGCAAAAGAAAGGAACATGACAGCAGAAGAATGACAATAGCAACATAGTGAAACAGCGCTGTCCAGAATTTGGAGTCACACAATATAGCAGCAGAACAGTATGATGCACGGCCAAGCAGAAATTTTGGCATGACTGCTCGGTACAGTGGGCATATATCACAAACAGCAGCTATAACAGCAGGCACGGAGGAATGGGTACCTCCCAAGTGTAACAGTAACAGTACATACCGAAACAAATTCAAAATGAGTATGACAGAACCGCAGCAACAATTACTAACTGCTGAGTAAACCGGACAGCAGCATAATAGCAACAGCAGTGGCAGATAGCAGACTCATAACCGCAACATCAATACAGCAATAGAATTGAAAAATAGACAACTAGATCGCCTGTGCTACTGCTTGTGCAGTTCTAGAATATAGAACAACACTACAAGTGTTCACACACTAATAATAACCGCAGCTCATGAAGTCACAGATGTGCATCCTAAGTTTGAGGCTCACCCTTCATCTCCCTCAAACCCTTACCACTTCAAATCTCTCTCTAAAGGTCCCAACTCCCTCATCTAAACCTCTCCATGTGCCCCCACTAACTATTACCTCCACTCAAAAGGAAAATCAGTGGCTCAAGCACGCACCTCACAAAGGTTTCACACTTATAAGTAGTTCACACATCTCAACTTCAGATCATCAAGAGTCAAGAACAGAGGGTCACTTATCAGGTATCAGCAAAAGAAGCAAGAGAATATACCATAATCAGATCATCAAGAGTCAAAGGGTACATGCTAGTAGGTAATTCAAAATGTGGCTCCAATATGCTATCTATCACCCACCATGAGTAACCTGCAAAACAGTGATTGCACAACAATATATAGGGATAAATAGATTATAAACCATGCATAGAATTTGTCCATGAGAATGTGTAGCCACCCCTTTAATACACCTGATTTGTTCCTTTACAGGATCAGTTTTGAGCCTGCATTCTACTCAACAAAATAATTTTTCCCCTTTTAAGCTTTTGCTTAAGGGGTTGAGAGCTTCTCTCTCTAGATTCTAGAGAGAGAATGCACTCCCCCTTATTTACTATCAATTTTTTACAAGAATCCAACAATCTGTTGGGTTTTCAAGGTCCATTCAGTGTGGATTGTCACACTTCTATCCAAAAATCTGTCCATGGGGTTCCCAGGCCATAATTAGCAGCTTCTTCAAGATGGGTTCAATCCAAGCTATGGGGTGTTACTCCACCAACACTCAGTCCTTCGAGGGGCTGGAAAAATCATGTTATTGGTCAAGTTTCTTCTGAGGGGGATCCGTCCACATGCGGATTCACACGTATGGAGCTGTCAAAGTTCCATTATCATAACAGCAACTTCCAAGAGCTGTTCTCATAATTTACCCAAAAAAAAAAAAAAAGAGTTGTTCTCATATTCAGCAAAGAGGGATCCGAAATTTTTGGGTCACTCAAAATCAGCCAACAGGAGATGTTCTCATCCCCCCACAACAACAAGTGATCTGCCAGAGAGCACCACGGGGTGCTTCACAGTTCCAGGTTCGGCTCCCTTGGCTTGTTCATTTCCTTCGTATCAGTTCACGTCCGTTAGGTGTCGAGATGTCACGGCGGAGTGGTAATTCCATATGGGTTTCTGGCGTTGTGAAGTTCAAGCTGTGTTGGAGCTGGACCGTCTACTGTTATGCGGCTGTGTTGGGTGTTCTTTTGGCAGAAATCGTTGCAGTAAATGGGTTCTCTGATGAAGATGATGAACAATGCCAAAAATAGATGTTTGGGAAGCCAAACACTCCCTCAAGAAGAGTGGGGACCATGGTACTTTTCTTGGGTCATTACACGCAAAGGTTGATGGAAAAGCTATGACCCAGGTTTGGTTTAAAACCGTCCATCCATACCACACGGTTTTATTACTTTCAAAGCAAACGGGCCCACGTTTTTTGCAACGTTAAATCACATGGGTCACGAGGACTCTTTGCAGTCAAAAGTCTAAGTTTAGATATCTTCAAGTCATAGGGAGGCATGGCCCACCATGCCAACCAATTGCACAGTAGCTATTACGTTGAAAAAATCAAATCAACTTTGTTCAAAGTTTTGTGGGGACCACGGTTTTGACCCATTACACGCAAATGGAAGAATTGAATCTCAAGTTCAACTGTATTTTCGGGGACAGCTGTATTTGCGTATCAGTTGATTAGTTTATATTTGCGTATCTTGTACTTTACCCTGCTTACCCTCATGTAGCCCTTGTGGCCATCTCTTTATTTCACGCAATTCTCTTTTCCTTTTTCTTTTTTGTCCTCCCTGGGGTATGCCCCTTGTAGGCTGTACATTCGCTTAGCCTCTTTTAATTTCAAGCTTATTTACCCAAAAAAAAAAAAAAAAACAAAAAAAAAAAAAACAAAATAGTCAAACATAGCAAGTACAACAATCATGGATAAACTCGATTTCCAAGCTTCTGCCATATGGTCAGGTGGAGGCAATATTCCACTGAGCCAAGAGACCATTAGGTTGAGGTCCACTGGAAAATCTATCCAGGGACAATAACCTATGTCTTATGACTGAGTGGATCTTGCTCACAACCACAGAAATAGGGCTTGCAACACTTTGAAACTTACGAAAGTTCCTCTCAATCCAAATGTGGTATACTGTTGTGGTAAAAATTAATTTGATTAGGGTTGATTTAAGAGTTTTGCCTTTGATTGATGCTAACAGAGCAATCCAATTATTCCATGTTCTGGAAGGCCACTGAATGTTGACCCTAGCAAGTAGCTGGGCCCAAACTTGGGATGTGTATGGACAATTAAAGAACAGGTGATCATGACTGTCACTACTTGTGCAGAAACTGCAGTTAGATGTGGCCTTAGTGCCAAACAAAACAAGTCTATCCTCAGTGTACAATCTCTCGTGGACAGCTATCCAAGTAATAAAGCTACACTTTGGAATATGGCCAGGAAACCAAATACTGGAGCTCCAAGGAACCTTAGGAAATGGGGTCCTAAGACTATTCCACAAAGAGCTCACAGTAAACTCACCATTGGTAGTGAGAGTCCACCTATGGAGGTCAACTCTATCAACAGTAAGATCCGGAAGAGCATTGAGTCCATCTCTCACCTCATTAATCTCCCATGTTTGAGTGCCGGGGAGGGCCCATTTGGAGTCCCTTATAATAGAGGAAACCTTGGTGTCCTTTGGAAGACCAAGGTCATAAATGATTCTGTCCCCATATCTAGAAGCCAGGGGGCCCAAAGGATGCCAATTGTCATACCAAAAGGAGGAGTTATGGCCATCACCTATACTGACTTTGATATAGGGGTGAACAATGGCCCTAATACTAAGAAGTTTCCTCCATGTCCAGGTGGGGCTACTAGGCATCTTCAATTGCCAAAAATTGTTACCCCGGAGTAAGTAAGACTTTACCCATTGACACCACATTGATTGTTCACCACCTGAGATGAGGAACCAGATGTGTTTGGATACTGCAGCTTTATTCCATATTTGCATTGACTTGAAACCAAGGCCACCTTCCTCCTTTGGGGCACATAAGTGTTCCCAAGAAACTTTAGCACCTGATTTCTTAAGGTCAGGCCCAGACCAAAGGAAGGCCCTCAGCACAGACTCAACCTCCTTAATGACTTTTTTGGGAAGTATGAACAGGGAGGTCCAGTAGGTTTGCATGGAAAACAGTACATTTTTTATCAACTGTGTCCTCCCTGCATAAGTTAAGTCTCTGTTAGTCCAAGACTTAGTTTTGGATGTAATCCTATCCACCATAGGTTTGCAATCCAAATGAGTCAACTTGGTGGAGAGAAGAGGCACACCAAGATATTTGACAGGTAGCACACCCTCCTTGAAACCAAGGACACCCAATATGCTTCTTCTAGTGGATGCATCCACACTAGAGAAGAATATGTGACTCTTGTTGGGGCTAGGCTTCAAACCAGACAATGATTCAAACTCAGTAAGAGATGCCTGAATGTGACTGACAGACCCGATGTCCCCTTTGCAGAAGATCATCAGGTCGTCAGCAAAACAAAGGTTAATGATTTTGTTCTTACTACACTTCCAATGGAAATGGAAATCAGTAAGCAGTGATTTCTCCCTAAGTATGCAAGTAAGCACTTCCATGACAATTACAAACAAATAAGAGGACAGAGGATCGCCTTGTCTGAGACCCCTTTTCCCTTGAATGAAACCAGTATTCTCACCATTGATGCTTAGTGTGTAGTTAGCAGTGTTAACACATGCTTGAAGCCAACTAATCATGGTAGGGTGGAAGTTCATGCTAAGAAGGATATCCCAAAGAAATTCCCATCCGACATTGTCATAGGCTTTCATAATGTCCACCTTCATAGCACACTTAGGAGTCGGAGAGGACTTATGATAGCCATGCATAATCTCCTGAGTCAGGAAAATATTGTCAGCAATCCTCCTACCCTTAACAAATCCAGATTGGACAGGATCAATAAGGAGAGGAAGAACACTCTGGATCCTTTTAGCAAGAATTTTAGCAATGCATTTATAGATGGTATTACAGCAAGAAATGGGTCTAAAGTCACCTACCTTTGATGGGTTGGGGACTTTAGGAACAAGGGCCACCACAGTGGCATTGATCTTCCTTAACATTTTGCTAGACCTAAAGAAATTCTTGACTGCTGCTGTGATTTCATACCCAACAATGGGCCATGCTTTCTGAAAGAAACCCGCATTAAAACCATCAGGGCCCGGTGCTTTTTTAGGGTTTAGGTTCATAAAAGCCTCCTTAATCTCAGCATCTGTAATATTTTGTACCATAGCCAAGCTCTGTTCATCAGTTAATACTCTCTGAATTAACTCTTTAGTCCTACTAGCACCATCATACTGAGAGCTATGTAGAGTCCCCAACAGGTCATTATAGAATTCGACAAAAGTGGATTTAATCACTGGAATATCCTGAGTAGTGGTGGAATCACTGAGCGTAAGACTAGTGATCATGCTTCTATTCCTGTTATTACTAACAGATTTGAAGAAAAAGGATGTACATTGATCACCAAGTTTAAGCCACTGAATCCGAGACTTCTGTTTAGCCAGACTCTCTTCAGCCTTAGACAATATGAGGAATTGCCTAAAAGCATCTTTTCCTTCAGCTTGTTTGGTGGGATCCAAAGGATTGGACCCCAGTTCTTTCTGTAAAACATCAAGCTGGAGTTTGGCACTTTTAGCTCTATTAGAGATGGCACTAAATTCTTGAGTGTTCATCTTTTTGAATTCAATTTGAAGAGTTCTCAGTTTCTCACTGATGCAGTACATGGGGTTGCCAATCACAACGGTACTCCAAACCCTCTGGACAGTTGGGAAAAACATTGGATGATCAGCCAGGAAATCAAAAAACTTAAAGGGTTTAGAGGACATTCTCCTAAATTCTATCACAAAAATGTCTCCTCCTTCTCTCTCTAGGCGATTTCGACCGAAGCCCTAGATAGCGATCAAGCCACCGATCATGGCGGATCTTGGCTCTAAAACGTTGGATTCCAACGAAGTCAGGAAGAGGAAGAATGCTCCTCGTCAGCAATCATTACTCCACCACGATCAATCACCACAATCGGGGGTACCAGATCCTCATACATATTCGGATCTACAACCAGAAGAGCGTGATACTTCTATGGAAGAACAAGTTACTCCAATCCGCAACCAGCTGAGCACTGAATCCTCATCAAAGCCTATCTTCGCCCAGTCGAGTGTTTACCCTCCAAGATCCAAACCGGATCTTCAAACCACCTGGGCAACCCCTACCAAAACCACCCCCTTCACGCCCCAAGATACCTACCCGTACGGTCTGAAAACATCTGATTTTTCAGTAAACCCTAACTCTAACGATCCCCGTAGCTCGAGCACCTCAAGCCCTAACACCTCTCGGAAGATTCATGAGGTACTCCAGTCCGCAGGCGAGAGGTTAGAAAGGGAGGAGAAAATTGCCTCCATGGTTCAATCAATGGAAGCCGAACTGAGGAAGTCAGGTGTAAACATTGATCTTTCCCAACTCACGAAGTAGATTAACTATCTACAGGAAGGTCAGAGCATCCCTAAATCTCCATCTTGCTATCTTGAAGGAGATTTCTTCGAGGTAGAAGATCCCCCAGATCCACATTCCAAGGTAGGATCGATTGCCCCACAAAAATCAGGAGAGTTTATTGAGGTCGAATGCAACCCTCCTCATCACACACAGTATCCTACTGTCCCCAGCTCTTCTGGTACAAAGAATCAAGTCAATGAGACTCAGAATCAGGTTCCAGACCCAGGTAAACCTAAAAACTGGACTTCTTTGTTCACTGCCCAGGCCCCTTCTAAGGTTATGAAGCTTGAGCATTTTCCAGAAATGCAAAGAGGTTCAGAAGCTATAGTAGAGTTAGATGAATCGGATGTAGACTCCAACTCTTGGAATCACTGTTTGATTGGGTACTTCCTTGATGGGAAGATGCCATACAGGTTATTGTGCACTGCGAGGGCAGTTTGGAAAGAAAATGCTCCTGTTTCTATTAAGCAAATAGGCTCATGTTTCTTCTTTGAGTTTAAAAGTTCTGGAGGGTGGACCATATTTTTTCTCTAAACGATATCTTGTCCTCACTGAATGGACGAGAATGATGGCTCCTACGACAGCTCATCCTCCTTCGATTCCAGCCTGGGTCAAGCTTCATTGATTGCCTTTGGAGTGTTGGACTGAATTGGGATTTAGTCGTATCGCTAGCACAATTGGCAGACCCATTCATGTTGATCAAGCTACAGCAAGCAAAAGGAGATTGGACTATGCTAGAGTTTGTGTAGAAATAAGTGCAGCGGATGTACTTCCAGACGAAGTGATTGTGAAGGTTAAGGGGGATTCTGTGGCTATCCGGGTGGAATATCAGTGGATTCCTTCTAAATGCCCAACCTGTAAGGTGTTTGGCCATGCATGCAAACCTAAACCTACTCCAGCCCCAGCAGTTCCAGAGGTTCCCGTGCCCAATTTGGGTAAGCAGGTTCTGGAAACGGAGTTCTCTAATCAGGATCCAGTGGTTCAGTGTAGAGTAATTGAGGCCTTGAACAAGGGTGGGAGTGAGGCTCTAGATGCAGTTACTAAAGTGATACCCAGCTCTACTCAAAGATCAGAGAAAGATAAACCTCAAGGATTACCAGTTGAGCCAGATCCAGATCCTCCTCATGCTAGCACACCTCTCACCGACCATTTATCTAGCAGTAGCTCTGGAGGGACAGTGGCTGGTGTTGCACAGGAAGAGGACTTTAAAATTGTTTCTCATAAGAAGAGCAAAAAGAGGAATAAGGAGCACAACCGGAAGGGGAGCATATCTCCCTCTCTCCCAAAGAGGTAAATGTATCCCCCCCCCCCCCCCCCCCCCCCCCCCTTCTTTTTATTGGGCAGTATGATAATTCTTTCTACACTTTGCCATCATATTTATGATTAAAACACCTCTATATTTTGGGTTTTGGAACATGCGGGGTCTTAATGATCCTATCAAGCAAAAAGAGGTTGTATCTTTTGTTAGGTATAATAAGTTATCACTTTTTGGTCTTATTGAGCATAAAGTAAAGGAAGTAAATTGTTCTAGGATCATTAACTCTATGTTTCCATGTTGGTCCTTTGTTCAGAATTTTGCTAATGCTCCAGGTGGTAGAATTTGCGTGGTTTGGGATCCAACCATCCTAACCTTGAGTGTGTTGGATCAGTCTAGTCAAGCTACTCATTGTCTTATTCGGACCCCATCTCTTGATATTAAATTTTTGGCCACCTTTGTATATGGCTCTAATCTCCACTTGGAGAGAAGAGAGCTATGGCTTGATTTGTCTAAGTGGAAAGGTCCAGACCCATGGATCATCTTAGGGGACTTTAATGCAATCAGATCTCAAAATGAAAAAATTGGTGGAGACCAACATTGGCCCCCACATATGGATGACTTTAACCAATGCATTGTTACTAATGAGCTTGAGGACCTTAGGCACACTGGGTGTCAATTCACCTGGGCTAAGAAGCAAGCCCTTACCCAATATGTTGCCACCAAAATTGATAGGGTGCTTGTTAATGAGCATTGGATTAAGTCCTACACTTGCTCTAGTGCTCATTTCCCCCCCCCCCCCCCCGGCATCTCTGACCACTCTCCTGCCATTGTGTTTCTTAATCCTAATGCTAAGAGAACCCGTAAACCCTTCAAATTCTTCAACTTTCTGGCTGATCATCCTAATTTCCTAACTGTTGTGAGTGATCAGATAACCCCGGAGTAGGGAAGAAAGCATTGGAATAAGGGAAAAGTCTCATCCAGCTTTCATTCACCACAACCCTATCAATTTCGTGGAAATGTGATAAGGACCTAACTGTTTATTATTCCACGTATAAAAGCAGCCAAGAAATCTAAGGTCATCCAGCTCACAAGTATAGAGACTATCATTAAGGTCATCCATATGGGGAGGCCAACTAGTTGAGCCACCAGCTTTCTCCTTAGGAGATCTAATGGCATTGAAGTCACCCAAGGTCACCCAAGGAGAAGTGGTCTTAATACTAAGTAAATCTCTCCACAAATCTTGTCTATCAACATGGTTATTAGCACCATAGACAAAAGTAGTAAAGAAATTCAACCCCGTAGGAAGTACTAATTGCTATCAAAAGGAGGGAGGGGAGAATTACCGCCCTTTAGGAGGAGGGGGAGCCTTCTGATTACTCCGCCCTTTCTTCTTCTTCTTGTTTGACACCACCTTGAAATCCACCTCATGCATTGAATCCTCTAGCAACTCTCCACAGCTGCTGCTAGGAGAAAGATCTGGAGGCTTAATGACTGGAGTGGGGTTTGGTTGATAGGGAGGTTTAGGATTAGGTTCTACTCCAGTACCCCCATTGTGTATTGCTACCTCCAGCTGGGAATTATCCACATTAGATACCTCAGCATCATCCCCACCAGAAGTTGAACAGGGAGGTTTATTTGAGGGAGGGACCACCTTGGTGACAGCATCCAGGGCTGAGCTTCCTCCCTTAGCTAAAGCCTCCAACACTTTGAGCTGAACTACTGGATTCTTATCGGAAATCTCAGCTTCTGTAACCTTGGTCCCCAAATCCACAGGTGTTGGCGTGGTAGGGGCTGGTTTTGGGTTGCACTTGTGGCCAAAGACCTTGCATTCTGCACATTTGGCTGGCAGCCACTAGTATTCTACTCTTATTACCACGGATTCACCATTCACTTTAACCACTACCTTGATAGGAAGCTCCTCTGCTGCAGAGATCTCCACACATACCCTTGCAAAGTCCAGCCTTTTCTTGCTAGCTGTAGCATTATCTACATGGAGTGGTTTCCCAATTGAACTTGCGATACGACTGAATCCAGCTTCAGTCCAGCACTCCAACGGTAGTTTGTGGAGCTTTACCCAAGCTGGAATTGATGGGGGATGGGTTGCTGTTGGTGTTAACATACGTCTCCAATCCGATAGTACTAGGTATCGCCTAGAAAAGAAATAAGGACCTCCCTCTAGGACTTTCAGTTTGGTTTCTTCATCTTTGAAGATAAAGAAATAACACGAACCGATTTGCTTGACAGATATAGGAGCATTCTCCTTCCACACTGAACGAGCGGTAGCACAAAGAAGATTATAGGGCATTTTCCCGTCTAGGAAATGCCCAATCAAGCACTGACTCCAGGAATTGGTGTCTATATCAGTTTCATCTAGCTCAACAATAGCATCTTTACCTTGTTGCATTTTCGGATAATGATTTAACTTCATATTGTTAAGGGAGCCTGAGCCTTGAACAGAGAAGACCAATCCTGAGTTTTCCCTGATCCCTAATTGGAAACTGCTGCACCCTTAGGTTTCAGAGGCTTAGAGGGTGGATCCTCAACAACAAAGAAATCTCCTTCTCGTAAACTAGATTGAGATTTAGGAGAGACGTGATTCTCCTGAAGGAAGGATAATTGCTTTGTGAATTGGGAAAAATCGATATCCAGACCTGACTTTTTCAGCTCAGCCTCTATGGAGGTTACCAAAGTCGCAATCTTTTCTTCCTTATCCAGTTCTTCACCTGCGGCTTGAAAGACCTCCTTCAATTTCCTAGCAGAGCTAGGGCTAGCGGTTGGGCTATAAGGACCAAAAGTGGGTTTCGGTTCTGGATCTTCGGGAACCTTACGAAGATCAGTACTAGGCTTGACCCTTTGAGGATAGACGTTCGACTGAGAAAAGCTAGGGCTTGATAGAGGGTGAGTACCTTCTACAAGATGTGTATCTCGAAAAACGGGGCTTGAATCTAAAAAAAGTTGTGGAGTGGCTGTAGTGGGGGATCGAACCCCTTTTCTGAGAACTTTGTTGGAGGTTTCTATTCCTTTTGTGTAGATCTATTGAATCTACCGTTTGCTTACCTAAACCACCCGAGTGGGTAGTGGTCAGAGGTGTCAAACGTGCGTGCCGTGCCGTGCCGTGCCATTGAACTTCCGTGCCAACCGTGCTTCGTGCCGTGCCTATTTTACTTCATCGTGCCATGGCGTGCCGTGCCAACCGTGCTACGTGCCGTGCCGTGCCGTGCCCATTTACTTAATCGGGCCGTGCCGTGCCGTGCTTTTTTGAAGTCGTGCCGTGTCGTGCCGTGCCCGATTAGTTAATCGTGCCGTTGACTTACTCGTGTCGTGCCGTGCCGTTCTTTTTTTTATCGTGTCGTGTCGTGCCGTGCCGTGCCTTTTTATCGTGCCGTGCCGTGCCGTGCCTTTTTATCGTGCCGTGCCGTGCCTTTTCGTCGTGCCGTGCCGTGCCTTTTTTGTCGTGCCGTGCCGTGCCTTTTCGTCTTGGCGTGCCGTGCCTTTTGTCGCGTCGTGCCGTGCCTTAGTCATGCCGTGCCTTGCGTTTTTTTAGTCGTGCCATGCATTTTTTAAGTCGTGCCGTGTCGACGCCGTGTCTTCTTATCGTGTTATAGTTTGGATGACTCACCACTTGTAAATTCAGATATTTTTTTTAAATAGTTGAAGTACTTTTTTATTTATTAACTACATGCGTTAGTGCATTACTACATTGTGGATTTGTGGTCTACCTTCAACAAATTCCAGTTTGTTAGATCTCAGATTAGTTGCTCGAACCTGTGCAAATGTGCAATTGCCAATAAAATAGACAACCAAAATAGACGACCAAATCTGAATAAAATCTCAAAGCAGCGAGGAAGATAGCAAACTTCACTTCTCATAGAAGCCTTGGAGGCCTACAATCACACCTTTTCAAAAATTCAAACATCAAACAGGAGGAATAGAAGAAACATTTTAATGAAGTTTGCTACTGCTTAAACAAAAAGACAACCAATCCATATCTGAATCAAAATTTCAAGTACTTCCAATTTTAAGGGTCTTGCAATATGAAAGCTACTTTAACAGCAGATCTTAAGCCTCGGTAATCGGGTACTCGAAGATGACATCTTTTCCAGAAAGCTTGCGGTACACTCCAGAAAATGTCTCCAGCTTGTACTCAGTGTCGTCACTGAAAAAAAAAGATCAAGAATCTGATTGATTCTCCAGCAAAAAGAGTGACAAAATAAATTGGGGGAAGGGGCAAGATCAGAGCTCCTACATATAAACATAGTATTTTGCGATCCATTTATGTTGGAACATGCAATCCTTAATTTTCGTAGAAGTTTGAGATGCATGTATCTTTAGTAAGATACATGGTATTAGTAAATTCTTATTCCATTGGGATGCATGTATCTTTATCTCCATGACTAAAACTCATACAGCTCTCAACTCTAACAATCATAAGAAAGATATAAGAGGGGCGGGGAGTAAAAACCAGCACAATAAAAAAAATAATGTAAGCGTTAAGAGCTTGGAATATGATTTAGCCTTGATAAAGTAAAAACCAGCAGAAGTAAAAAACCAGCACAATAACAAAACATGAAAAGGAGGGGAAAAAAAGGGAAATCAGACCTCATTGCTGAAGTAAGCTTTAAGAGCTTGGAACGCCTTGGCAGGAATGAAGATGGCAGCCGTAGATTCCTGGCCCTAACAATCAGCTGCCTGTACAATTCACAATCACATACCAGAAATCAAATTCAACAACTACACATATACTACGCATACATATGTGTGTCCGTATAAGTGTAGAGAAAGAGAAAGGGAGAACTAAGCAAACCATGATCGATGTATTGAATAACTCCAGTGAGAACCAATCTCTGATCGCATGAGCTTGGAGACGAAGTAGCAAAGAACTCTGGTGAGAACCAATCTCTGATCACTGTATCCAATACCAAATTGTGTGTGTGTGTGTGGGGGAGAGAGAGAGAGAGAGAGAGAGAGAGAGAGAGAGAGAGAGAGAGAGAGAGAGAGAGAGAGAACAGATCTGGTGAAAGACCAGGGTTCTCTTCGTTTGGGAAAGTAAGAGAGAGAGATGGCCCGTACATTTTGATTCAAAATTTGAACCAAATCAATGCCAACCCTTGAATTTGAAGATTTAAACATAAGGCACGGCGCGTTGTCTTTTGACCTCAGCCCTCAAACCATATCAATTTGCATGTTAGTAAACTGATGTGAATGACAAGGCCTCAGTAATCCATCATAGGCTGCATACGCATATTAATATCAAAATGGCTCAGCAACCATCATTGCCAAAAGGCTCATAATTGATAATTCATCATTAAATCACTGCCTTGTATGGAGTAAAACAGCCCAGAAATGAGTAAAATAGGCAGAGAATGGAGTAAAACAAGCCACATGATAATCCCAGTGCTTGCAGCAGTGACCACAGACAAAAATCAGACCAAAGACAATCCATCCGAACCACCGAAAGACAATCCATCCGAACCATAACTGTACTAATTGCCCACAAACACAAACAGCTACTGCCCAGAAACAAATACAAATGCAGTAGCAAGTTATAGTAAACACCATAACAATGGGCTCAGAATCGTTAAGTAATTCAACATTTTTTGCTACTTTTGGCTGCAATTATATTGCCCCGCCAATATAACAACCTTTGCTACTATCAAATGTTTTGGAAAGTTTCAAAGATTCACAAAATTCAGGTTCAGAGTTCCTAAAACTGGATAAACTGCCCAGAAACACATCACTGCCCAGTAATAACAGTTTCAGATATCACAAAATCTCAGGTTCAGTAGTCATCATAGCCCAGTTTTTCCATTAGTGGCTCAGTAGTCATCATAGCCCAGAAACTAACAGGTGCATAGTATAACATTGAAAATTTGACTCTAGAAGAGAGACAAGCTCACCTTGAAGGCTCACTGCTGCCTGCTTGAATTTATCTAACACTGATTCTTTCATTACTCACACGCGCGCACACGCACACACACACAGAGTTCAGGTTCAGACTTCAGAGTTGCAGTAGCAGGTTAGCACCAACAGGTGCACCAATAACAGGACACATCTAGCAGTAACACTCAAGCACATTGTACATGTTAACCAAGGAATGCCTCATTCCATGGAGACAAGGATGAGGTACAAACAATTCTAGCTAGCAGCAATCCAATATAAGGTCACAAAAGTAATCTATTTTAAGAACTCTAAGGAATGCCTCCTTCCTTAGGAGACTAATAACAAAGTACATGATTCCAAGGAATGCCTCCTTCCATTGGAGACACATCAACAACAATATACTTCTCAAAATAGATAGCACCTGCAGAGTACTGTACAACAAATAATGCACACTTGCACAGTACAAACTTGAGGAGAGATAAAGATAGCACCTTGCTTCCATACACTTCTTGTAATGCTCCTTTGTTAGCCTCTCCATAGTGTCCATAACCATAAGCTCAATGGATATACCATGATTCATCAAGTTCATAATTAACACAACAAAAAATAAAGTAAATTAATAAAAAACTTGTTAGAATACTATAGCTTCAAATATATATAATTAGACGGGGAGTAATACTACCTCTAAGAAGCCCCAGTTCTCACTTCTCACAACCATCTTTGATCATCTCCATTGTTGTTGCTCTCTCTTCACCATTCAGTTCTCACAAGCCATCTCTCTCTCTCTCTCTCTTCACACACACACATATAGAGATGGCACAGAAGCAACAACCTGAGTAAAACTGCCCAAACGTGCGTGTCGTACCTAATTCAGTCAAGGTAACTGAGTTACCAAGGCCTCAGACTAGTCCATCATAGGCATATCATGGTACGAAAGCAGCCCAAATTTGGGACGGCATGGCACAACATAGATTGCCCAGAAGCAAGGCACAGTTCAAAGGACACATAAAAAATACTGCCCAGAATCAAAGGACACACTGCCCAGAATAAGGAACTAACAGGGTACCAATTAGCTACAAGCTAAACAAGTATAAATATCACAACAGATGTAGCCCAACAGCAGTGCCCAATTTGGCAGCCCAAGCTAGCAGAATCCAATTACAGTAGTACTAATAATTACACAATTTAGAGAATCAGAACTCAGCAACCAAACTGCAGCAGCAACA
The DNA here is from genome assembly GCA_020921065.1 of Vaccinium darrowii. NCBI lineage: Eukaryota > Viridiplantae > Streptophyta > Magnoliopsida > Ericales > Ericaceae > Vaccinium > Vaccinium darrowii. The sequence goes on along the minus strand of CM037162.1, from coordinate 24,398,920 downwards.
ACAAAAGGCTCAGTTGACACATCACTGCCCAGTTCAACAGAATCAGAATTCCCCAGAAACACCAACTGATACAGTGTGTAACCAAATTCAAAGTGCATAGCAGTGTGTAACCAAATACAGTGTACAGTCTATCAAAATTCTCATAAACATGGAATGCCTCCTTCCATGGAGGCTCATATCAAACAAACAGATTGAGACTAGCAAATAATTCAGTGGTGGTACTGAGTTACCAAGGCCTCAGTAGTCCATCATAGGCTAAATAGGTATATTATCACAATGGCTCAGCAAGCATCATTGCCAAAAGGCTCATAATTGATAATTGGCTCAGGTATGTTTCATCATAGCCAGATTTACTGAAATAACCTCTAAATTCGTTTCAGACTAAAACAACACACACACAAAGACTCTTATGGTGAGATTGCTTCTAAAAATGGGTTGAGAGCTTCTCTCTCTAGAAATAGAGAGAGAATGCACTCCCCTTACTCAATTTTTTTCAGATCTTGCCTCAATCATCTGATTGATGGCTTATGTCCTATCACCTACACTCATTACACAAGTTTGGTTTCGGCTGTGGTTCATCTTCATCCCCTGCAAAAGTAGAAGTCCACCCATCAATACGATGGTGTTATCTCATCCAGTGTCTCTTTTACAGATGATCAAGCACCACTATCATCACTCAAGCACTGTACAACAGCTCTTGTACATCGGGTGATGATCAGTACAACAACCCTTGTACTGAGTTGATTTATAGTTGTTTGCAACAGCCCTTGCAACTCACTGGCAATCAATGATGCTTGATCAGATATCTGTAAACCTGTAACCTGGTCATCGGTTCATTTTGCATCTGTGGTGGAGACGTTCCATGGTGTTTCATCATCCTTGTGGGTTGAGATTGAAGGCCAGGCGAGTCTCTTCCCCACTCCATTTGGAGGTATTCGTTTTGGTTCTGATTACTTCATTTTCTGCATTTTTTTGGAGTACAAATGTGTTTCCAGAAATGTAGTTATTACCATTGGTTATGCACATCTTCACACCCATTTGGGTGCTGGGTACAAATTTTCCATTAGAGGAGAAGAGAGTCCTATGCACGCTCTTTTGTGCATATGGTTTTTTTCAAATCAATCAACACCAACAATAGTGGTCTGAGTTCATGCTCTGCCAGAAACACCACTCGGGTGCTTTACAGTTCCAGGTTCGGCTTCCTTTGGTTTGATCTTTGTCTTTGTATCAGTTCATGTCCGTTAGGTGTCGAGATGTCACGGCGGCGTGGTAATTCCATATTGGATTCTGGCGTAGTGAAGATCAACCGGTTAGGGAGATGGACTCTCTACTGTTTTGCGGCTGTATTGGGGTGTTTTGACAGTTGGTTACTCGGGCAGTTTTAATTCCCTACTGTATCTTTTCTCTCCGGGGAAGTTTTCCACATGGTGCTTCGGAGAAGATGTAGAGCGTGATTTACACGCAGCAAGTGCTTGCATTTGGTAATCGACTGGTAACTTCTCCTCAAAAACAGTAAAGCTACTCCAGTATGCACATGGTTGTACCGTAAATCGAGTCAAATTGTCGGTCACCTAACAAGTTTTGTAAGGCTATTTTATTCTCTGGGAGAGTTGAAGTATGTGCTATCTGATATGTTTGAGGGAGACATGCACTTTGTTTGTGGGCCCTTCTCTCATGCGTGGTAGTGGGGTTTTCATTGGGGAAAGAGTGTTGACTCTTTGTTTTATCAAGTTTTAATGAATGTTTGCAGTACAAATATGCAACAAACGGGGCTGATTTTGGATTTTCTTAAATCAATTTCGTTCTGAAAAATGAGTGAACTCACTGACTGTGTTGAAGATTGGGGACGAAGAGAGTGGGTTACACTCTCTACTTTGAGATTGGGCAAACCGTACACAGCCCAAAAACTGGTGTAGTCTTCTCGGTAGAAAAGTCTGTCGGAGGAACCTTTCAAAATTAGCATGCTCAACAGCTGTAAATTGCTTTACACATTATTTCCTCCCTTGGTCCCACCTGGGGCGATGGAATTTAGAAGTGGGAAGTGAGGAATGCTTTCTTGGTTTAATATTATATCAAGTCCAATTGGTGCAGCAGGCTATGGGCGGGTGTAATAGATGCTGGCTGTTGAAAAGTAGGGACCACGGTCCATTAGTCAAAGCAAAAACGCCTTTTGGAAAAGGCTCAACTCGATTTTAAGCTGATATATTCTACAAGGTGGGCCCGGTGTGTTGAGTATAGAGTAACATTTGTTGACTGGTCAACGTAGGGACCACGGTCCCAATTTTAAACACAAATGTTATTATATGCAGAGCTCCCTTGGGGAAACGAAATTGTTGGACCAATTCACCGCATAAGAGGGTTTCTTAACCCAAGGGCTAATGCTATGTCCTTTTCTTGGACCAATTCACGCAAATGCCCATGGCTGGTTCTATATTGTCATCCAAACTTTGTGGGGCATGTTGCAAGGTGGGCCATCCTCACTACCCCAACAGCCGATTGAAATCAAAAGGAGCCACATGCAATTTGTTTTAATCGGCTGGTTAATGTTAATGTTAATGCAATGCTACTATGGCTATGGTTTATTTGCTTATTTACACTTATACTGGCGGGTTGTGCCAGTTTTTCCTATTTTCCCACCCCGGCGGGTTGTGCCGGGGAGTACGCAATTCTGTTTTAAATAATATGTATCCCTATCCCAGCGGGTTGTGCTGGATTTCATATTCCCGCGACGGTTGTGTCGGGGGTACGCAATTTTCTTTTCTCTGCTTTATTTTGTTTTGTCCTCCCTGGGGTATGCCCCTTGTAGGCTGTATATTCGCTTAACCCCTTTTAATTTCAAGCTAAATTACCCAAAAAAAAAAACACACACACACACCCCACAAGAACAACAACTGAAGTGGGGGCAACATCACGTCGCCATAAGTTGCCAACCCACTTCAGTCACTGTCTATATCGGAGTCTGCATAATAACCTCTAAACTCGTCTTTAGCTGAGGGTTTTTTCAATTCTAAGGCGTGCATCCTCCCAGTCTTTCAAGCACATGAGACAATCCAAAATGTCTGGAGCTAGTCTGCTCCTCTTGTCATCCAACACTCTTCTACTTGCACTAAAAGCAGATTCCGATGCCACTGAAGACACAGGAGCTGTTAGTAGATCACGTGCCATGATTGAAAGAATGGGATAAGTCGTTTCGTTTTTTTTCCACCATGCTAAGATATCAAAATTAATCATGTCATTTGCACTAACTGATTCTAGGTCCAAATATTTAAGAAGTTCATTGCGTGAAGTTACAGTGCTACTTCCTAATCCTAAACTTGAACTAAGCAAAGACCAAGATGCATCATTACATGTAGAAGAAGAGGTGAAAGAGGCAGCAGTAAGTGAAGTAGTTGCACCAAACTTAGATTCATATCTAGCATACATGGCATTCAATAAATCAACAACAACTTCAGAAGAAGGTAAAGTAGTAATACATAAATTCGTACCAATCTCTCTTAAGAGCACTGAAACACCCGCTACCTTAATCCTAGGGTCCATTACCGCAGCTAACATAAATAGTGGTGGCATTTCCTCGAAATATTTTCTAAATTTTTCTTCCATATCCACACAAGCATTTACAAAATTTGGGCGTGCCCTATAATTACGAAAAGTGAGACTGATATTGTAGAGATGATTAAGCACAACACAAGAACTAGGATAACGAACAGCAGAACAAGCTAATGTAGCAACATAAAACACTTTCAAAAATTTCATGAACTCAAAACCAATTTTCCAATCACATGGAGATAAAGCAGCACCACGATACCTCTGGTTAACAAAAGCAGATATCGCATCATAATGTTTCCTACAAGACTTTAACATAAGGTAGGTCGAATTCCAACGAGTCACAATATCAGAGTTCATTTGTTTTGGTTTCACATTGTAACATGTAACACAAAATTTATCAAATTCTTGTTGCCTAGCTCCGGAAGTACCAATAAAAAGAACAGCAGATCTAATTTTTGAAATCTGTGGTGCTATATGTTTCAAACCATCTTGCGCAACCAAGTTAATCACATGGCACACACATCGAACATGCAATAAATCACCAAAATAAGCAGGCGTCAAATTTCTTATAAACAATGGTAATGAAGCAGTATTAGCACTTGCATTGTCAAAAGTAATGCTAAAAACTTTCTCAACAACTTCATAATCCCTAAACACGCACATAATATTTTCAAAAATCGTTTCAACATCATGAGGAAACTCCACTAAACGGAAAGCAATAATTTTTTTTCGCAAAGTCCAAGTAGAGTCTATATAATGAGCAGTGACACACATATAACCACGATGATTTATACCAGACCACATATCAGAAGTAAAAGCTATCGCACCAACTTTAGCAAGTTCACAAATCAAATCTTTTCTAACTTCATTATATGCTTTCATTACATCACTATGGGTTGTATTTCTAGAAACTTTACCAAATTCAGGATTCACATAATGTTGCATAAAATATTCAAATCTAATATCATCACCAAAAGTAAATGGTTGTTCAGCTGCAGCTACGTAACGGGCCAGTCCCTCTCTCATTTTTTCTTTCGTATAAGCAAAATCTGCCAAAGTACTCGCAGATTGATCACTCACTATTTTTTCTGGATGTTTATTTTTAATATGTCTACCATGATGCCCTGTTCCACTATCACTAACGCAAGTATAATTCAAGCCACAGTAATTACATACAGCCCTAGGTCCTATGTCAATATCATTTTCATCTTTAAAGTGCGGATCTATAGAGAAATGATTCCATACCCATGATATGCGTTTCCTTTTTGAACCAGTATTTGAATTAGTAGGAGTTGAATCTGTTGGAGTAGAACCAGAAGGGCCTGTTCCAGTGTGAACAATGTTTGAAGCAGCTTCGCCTACACTTACAGACTCCAAACCCCGTTGAGGTGGTGCAACAAGGCTTGTAGCATGTTCATCAACAGAAAAATCAAAATTATCAGCATCCATCTACACAAAATAACAGTGGTGAATGAGTAATGAAAATACAGTGGTGAATGAGTAAATCAGTGGTGAATGAGTGGTACAGAAATCAGTGGTGAATGAGTGGTACAGAAATCAGTGGTAAATCAGTGGTGAATGAGTGGTACAGAAATCAGTGGTACACAGTGGTAAATCAGTGGTACATCAGTGGTAAATTAGTGGCACATCAAACCCTAGGATGAAACCCTAGAATCAACACACACACAGAGTGAGAGATTTGGGTCCGGTGACGGTGAACGTGGTGTGGTGCACGGTGGATCATGATGGTGAGAGATCGGTGAGAGATTAGGGATTTAGGGTGGTGAGAGAGTGGTCCGGTGACTCCGGTGAGCGGTGGATGGTGGTGAGAGGTGGATGATGGTGGTGACTCGTGGTGAGAGGTGGATGATGGTGGTGAGAGGTGGATGAGGTGGATGATGGTGGTGAGAGCCGAGAGGTGGATGATGGTGGTGACTCGACAGGGACAGGAGACTGAGAGAGTGTGGATGGTGGTGACTGGTGAGCGGTGGATGATGGTGGTGGACTAGTGGTGGTCCGGTGAGTCGTGAGAGGCTGAGAGCCTGAGATCTGATCGATGAAAGAGACAGCCGACCGTTCAGTTTTACTGTTTGAGAGGAGATCGATGAGAGAGATAGAGTTAGGGTTGGAAAATGGCTGCAAGTGGCTTATAATGGGATATTTATAGTGAAAACCTAGGTCTACCGGTACAGAATATCTAGTGCACAGAAAATTGCTTTAGGGGCCCACTTTTTGGTCCCACGTGAACCATCCGAACCGTTAAATGATTTCAAAATAATGTTTTGTATAGCCTTGCAAAAATTCAGATCAATTGGATATGCGTAAGTTGTCGATCCAAAAGCCCAAGTTTTGAAATCAATTAGATATGCGTAACTTGGATCGACGAGTTACGCATATCCAATTGATCTGAATTTTTGCAAGGCTATACAAAACATTATTTTGAAATCATTTAACGGTTCGGATGGTTCACGTGGGACCAAAAAGTGTGCCCCTAAAGCCATTGTACAAAATGAACGGTGAGGATTATCGTAATTGTGTTGCGATGAAGGGCCTTTCAAAATCCGATCGTCGAACAAATTGGCGAGAGTCATTAAAACATCAACACAGACAAAGTGAACGGTGTGGATCGTCATAATTATGTTGCGATTGTGTGGCTATTGTACATTATACCATAACACAATAGTTTGGTTCATAACCAAGTAAGTTCGATGTATAGAATTGCAAGGTAGGTGTAGACTCATTTTTCCGAATGTTCGATCTGAACCGTTGCAATTTAATATCTCGTCAATTCTATCATCCTCCCCAAAATTGATGATCATCCGATATCGGTAACAACACGATCGAAACACATTCAGTGCTTGTAATGGAATTTCAGTACTATAATGCACCACTTCAAGGCCACCTAATCAATTTTTAAAAAATCTGAACCGTTAGATGTGTTTAAATCATGTTTTTAAGGTCCTATGCAAATATTTGGGAAAAAAAAAAAATACCCAAAAGGGCATGATCGGGCCAGGTTTTTGTATAGCAGTTTTACGAAAACCTACTTCGATCAACTACTTCCGGGTATTATTTTTTGCAAAATCCTCGCGTAGGACGCTGAAAACACGTTTTAAACGCATCTAACGGTTCCGATCGTCGAAATTTGGTCCAGAAAGTGGAGGCCCATTATTGTGTTCCTGTGACTCTGTGAGAGTGAGACAGTCAAACTATGAAAGGAATCAAATTTAATTTGTAAAATTTATAATTTTCTATAACCAAATTTAATAAAAATAATTCTATAATTTGTATAATTTCTATAATTTAACATCTAATAATTTCTATAATATTATTTAATAAAAGAATCTAATTCCTAGTGAGAATCAAGACCCGTGTAGAACAATACAACTAGGTACACAGCTACCCAGATTGTAGATCTACAAGTTGCTAACAGAACCCAATACGGATTCATAGCTAGTTCCTCTCAATTAGGAACCCAGATAACACAGTCAATATCAACAATATTATGAAGTATGAACCCACAAATTATGGCTTGAACTCCAACGGAGTCAAAATACCTAAAAGCTTGCTTGCTGATTGTACCCCAGATAACACAGCCTGCCTCACGGACTTTGAATAGACTGGGTATAACCCAGATTTGGAGTTGCTGTTTGGAACGCCCTTCAATCAAACATTTTGGAGGGAGGGGAGTGCATTCTCTCTCTACACTGTAGAGAGAGAAGCTCTCAACCCACTCTCAGACCTTAGAGTTCTTCCTGAACGGCCTTCAATGGCTTGGAAGATTGACCTTCACAGATGTATCAGAGTGGGTACTCGAGTTTCCAAAAACCCAGATCCCCTTTTGCTGTGAGACTGAGACTAACCCAGATCCCTTTTTCAGAAACTTATTAACCCAGGTGGGTATGTTGATGCTCTGTTGATGATTTGACAGTCGAATAGGGAACGAGATTGAACCCCAGACAACCGAATGAAGAAGATGATGTTAGATGGAGCACAGTTAAGGCGTCGAATAGGGAACGAGATTGAGCCCCAGACAACCGAATGAAGAAGATGATGTTAGATGGAGCACGATTAAGGCCATCTGGAAAACCCTTGTATCGATTTCCATTCTTGGACCTTCGGCTTGAACCCAAAAGCTGCGAGTGGAAACCGATTGTGTATGGCATAGAACCGATTATGAACAGCTCTTCTCGTAAGTCCTAGGACCAGATCCCCTTTGTTCGATTCAGCTAGATCCCAGATAAAGACGAGAACGAGTGAATGGTGATGGAATTTTGGATAAGCCTTCAATCAGGTGGATTAAGGCGAGATGTGAAAAATTTTGTGGAAAGGGAGTGCATTCTCTCTCAATCTTAGAGAGAGAAGCTCTCAACCTTTTAATTCAATCACTGGCAATTTTAGAATGGACTTCACAAACTACTTTCAAAAATCTTGGGATGTTGTGGGTCATGAGGTTACCTCTGCAGTGAGGAACTTCTTCAGATCTGGAAAACTTCTCACTAAGGCCAATTCAACCAGTATTGCTCTTGTCCCTAAGGTCCCAAACCCTACCAAGGTGGGTGATTTTAGACCCATTTCATGTTGCAATACAATTTATAAATGTATAGCCAAGATCCTCGCTAAAAGGATTCAAGTTGCCCTCCCTCACCTCATTGATCCAGTCCAATCTGGATTTGTGAAAGGGAGAAGAATTGCTGACAATATCTTCCTCACCCAGGAGATTATGAGAGATTATCACAAGTACTCTCCTTCTCCCAAGTGTGCACTGAAAGTTGATATCATGAAAGCCTATGACAATGTAAATTGGGATTTCCTTTGGGCAACACTTAATGCTATGAACTTTCATCCTCAAATGATCAGTTGGATCAAGGCCTGTATATCTACTGGAGACCCCACAGGCTATATCCAGGGTAAGAAAGGTTTGAGGCAAGGTGATCCTTTGTCGTCTTACCTTTTTGTTATTGTCATGGAAGTACTTACCCAACTTCTTAAGGAGAAGTCCCAAATTCATAACTTTCATTTTCATTGGAGATGTGAGAAAACTAAGATAATTAACTTGTGTTTTGCTGACGATCTTATGATCTTCTGTAGAGGGGAATTAAGCTCCATTCTTTGTATTCAGGAGGCACTCTCTGAGTTTGAAGCCTTGTCTGGCCTATCACCTAGTCCAGGCAAGAGCAGTATATTCTTCTCCGGTGTTCCTCCTACTGTCAAACAGTCCATTCTTGATGCCTTCCGCTTTCAGGAAGGGTCACTCCCTGTGAGATAGCTTGGAGTACCCCTTATCTCTACTAAGCTTAAGTATATGGACTGTAAGTCTCTCATAGATAGAATTACTAATCGCACCAAGTCATGGGCCAGTAGGTATCTCTCCAATGCTGGGAGGATCCAGCTGATCAAATCTATGTTATTCTCTATGCAAACCTACTGGTCTTCTATCTTCTTTTTTTTTTGGGTAATTTAGCGTGAAATAAAAAGGAGGCAAAAGAATATACAGCCTACAAGGGGCATACCCCAGGGAGGACAAAAAGAAAAAGAAAGAGAAGAAAATTGCGTGAAATAAAAGGGAAGGCCGCAAGGGCTACATGATGGTAATTAGCGAAAAATACGATATAAACAATATAAAGATAGGAGACCTACGCCAACTGGCTACAAATATCTAATAGTAAGTGATTTGAATGTTTCCTAACCTTCTAGAAAGATGATTAAGAAACATACAACAAAATGATTAACTTTGAGATTCAGCATCTGAAGCTTGTCATGTAGATGATAGCAGAAGAGTCCATGAAGCTTGTCATGTGTAGATGAAAGTTTCAAAAGTCAGGATGTACAATGATGCATCAGCAGACAATGATGCATCAGCCGCAGTAATGAGTAACACAAATGAGTAAATGGGTAAAGAGTGCAGAACAGGGTGGACAGGCTAGAGTGGGGAGGAAAGGCCCCCTCCCAGAAGGGACTCATACATGCCATGGGACAGCCCCCCAAGGCTAGGCCAGAATGTGGATGCTGATCAGACACACAGCAATCCAGATGGTGGCAAACAACTCTAAGCAATCCTCTGGTAAGTATACAATGACACAGGTAAGCAAGAAAATATCTATAGCAACAGCCCTTGCTATAGTTTAACATGAAGGTTCAAAAGCAAGCAATTAAGTATGTAGGTTGCAACAGCCCTTGCAACCCACTTAATGAGCATAATCCAAGTGCAAGCTAACAAGCAAGTAACTATAGCAACATAAGGCTGCAATGGCAAAACATATATGGTTCCTTGTCTCTGGAGGGGAACAATCCATGTGGTGCCAATGGGTCAAATCCTATTTACTCAAGGGGAGAAGCTTTTGGAAGGTGAAAATCCCCTCCAGCCCTTCTTGGACTTGGAGGAAGCTTCTCCAGTTACGCCCTCTCATACAACAGTTCATCAAATACCAGATTGGGGATGGTTCCAAGGTATCTCTATGGTATGATAATTGGCACCACTTTGGCCCTCTTGTTGCCCACTTTGGTAGTCGTGTGGTATATGATTCTGGGCTGCCAGATGATACCTCTGTCTCTGCAATCCTAAACTCCTCCAATCAACTGAATGTAGCCTGATAACTTGGATTGCTATCCAACAAAGGCTCTCCACTGAGGATAGACTTGTGCTTTTTGGCATGAAAGACACATCTTGTTGCAGTTTTGCTCTGATGAAGAATCACATGATCACCTCTTCTTCAATTGCCCTTTCACCAAGCAGGTATGGTTTGATGTGTGTCATAAATCTCAACTCACATGGCAATCACGGAGTCTATCCAATTTGGTCTTGCTGGTATTTACAGTTAAGGGTAAAGGGCTTAAAAGCACCATTGCCAAGCTGACTTTCACTGTCACTCTCTATCACATCTGGATAGAGAGGAATCTTCGGAAATTTCAGGGGTTACAACATAGTATCGCTTCCATTGTAGTTAAAATTTGCACTGAGATTAGGTACAGGTTGTTATCCCTGCACAAAATACCTCGTGGACCATTAGCACTTTTGGACTCATGGAATCTTCCATCTCATCCTAATTAAACATAGTTCATAGCCCACTGCATGTATGGAAATTGTTGTTTTGCTATGGTACTTTATACTTTCTCTGGCTACTAATGTGTTTTGTAAGACAGGATCTCCAAGACTGTGCGTGAATGCAAGTTATGTTCAGATTGACTATTATGTCCCATTTGGGATTAGTGTGAGATTGCAGGCTTCAATAAGACAGAGAGAGAGAGAGAGAGAGAGAGAGAGAGAGAGAGAGAGAGAGAGAGAGAGAGAGAGAGAGAGAGAGAGAGAGAGAGAGAGAGAGAGGCATATCCTAATCAAGGATCAGTGGAAGGCCACTATGCAGAATATTATGGCAGATCCATGGCTGGACAGATTGTATGCATTATGTTCACTGCTCACTACATTATGCTCACTGCTCAGCAGCAGATTAGTTGCTGCTGCCTCTGGGTTGGAGATGCTCAATCCAGGTTATGTACTAACTACGTTTTCATGCATCTTTAATATCTGCGGGTTGCAAGGGCTATTGCAATCCGCGTTCTTTATTTTCAGTACAATGGTTGTTGTACTGAATACGTATGTAGCATGTCTGCCATAGTAAATGCTCCTTAGTTACTGATGCCATGCTATAGAGCTCTCACTTAGGAACTTAGTCCACGGTTGCAAGGGCTGTTGCAACTGTGAATGAGTGCTTGCTATATAGTTACTGTTTGACTACTGCTTTTAGTTATATTGCTATGATTGCTATTGCTATGCCTACTACTGGGTTTTATGCTTCTCGGGGGATGCCAGTTTTCAAAGGAGATGCTGTCCAAATTTCCAAAAATCCAGTGAGCTTGCTGCATCAGTGTTGCTGCCCGAAATTCTGTGGCATTCTGACTTGTGATGCTGCCTAAATTTTCTAGGATTTTCATCGAGTCTCATTGTCATTTGTTTCTCCCCCTTTTGCTAGATGAGTAAGAAGGATAGAAACAGAGACTTACTTACTTCTGTCCTATGGTTCATGCTGTGTGTGATGAACTAATGTTTGACATGACTGGCTTAGGGGGGCTGTCCCTTGGTAGTTTTGGCCTAGCTTAGGGGGGCTGTCCAATGGCATGTTTGATCCCGTTTGGGAGGGGGCTTCCTCCCGTACCATCCAAAGTTCATCTATATGTATTCCTGTTTCAGCGTGAAGGAATCCAATCAAATAAACTCTTGGAAAAACACTCCATATTGAGGGTTGAGAGCTTCTCTCTCTAGGATCTAGAGAGAGAATGCACTCCCCTCCCCTATCTCATATTTTTCACAAAATCACCAAACAATCTGTTTGGTTCTATCATAGAGCAGATCTCATGGGGTCTCATCTGTAAGGGGGTCTGGGTTATCCTGGTGATTCAGCCCCTACAACAAACACGCCACACCAGAGATGTTCTACAGCTGCCCTCTCATCTTGCAAATGATGTGCCTCCTGTTCGATTCGAAGGTGTTCTACCCCCATAAATATTCAATCCAGTCATTCTCGCTAAGCGACTAAGAGTCCGGCGGTGGGGGCAATCTCCGTTTGGTCTGGTTTGATGAAATTTGTGGGGTGGATGTTTCTTCCGGTCGAGCTATCAGAGGTGTTCATTGCGCAGGATGGGTTCCTGCAGATTCATTACCAAGAACCTCTAACATCACTCAAGCACATTGTACAACAGCCCTTGTACAACAGCCCAAGTGATGATCAGTACAACAGCCCTTGTACTGAAAATATTAAAAGTAGATTGCAACAGCCCTTGCAATCCACTGGAAATCAGAGATGCATGCAAATCAGAAATCTGTAAACCTGTTCCTGAGCCTTGAGTTGCATAAAGGGAGGGGGTTGTGAGTTCATCAATGGAGTGGTTAAATACGGTCAGTAATATTTCGGAGCTTATTTCATCCACAAAATCGAGATTCATTGGTATGGGTCTCTGTATTTTGGTTTGTTCAATACATGTTTTCTAGTTCAGATGGGTCTGGTAGCGAGGAGAGTGGACTCACGCTCTACTCCGACTGGGCATTTCATGGCGAATTGGGAAACATGATAGTGGCAGTAATTTTCTCCAGTGCTTACCTGGGAATCAATTGGAGAAGAAGAGAGTGAGATGCACTCTCTCCTTTGCAAGTGGGCAACGTTATTTTGTTCAAAAGTAGACTTGAAGCTGTAAAAGAGTTGTGCGGCCCAATGTTTACTTGGGTGTTTATTAAAGTAGAAGGACCACGTGACCATCAGCTGTGTACACAAAGGCTCTATGCGTGAATTTGTTTATTGGGCATCGGTTTTACAGCTGTGTTCTGGCCGACATATCAACGAGTATGGGTGGTTTCCCATATCACTTTTACTACCCATTTTGATGGGACCATGTCATCACATTAAAAAAGCTTCAATTGCTTTTCACCGAGATCAGCCTATTCGGTCAAATTGGTCCAATATGGGACAGCTTTATTCAATGGAGTAAACACTTGTGAAGCACCTTTACACTCACCTTTACACTCTGAGGTAGGAAGTTGTTCAAAGGGTCAGAAGCTACATGTGCTAGTTGTCTTTGCTCTACTTTTGAGGAGTTCTTAGCACGGTCCAAGGGGTTCTCTCTTGGGAAAATACAATATACACGTCCACCATGTGCAAGCTGTACCTACACGCCCAGTATAACTATATGTAATTTATATTCTGGATTTTTGTGGCTAATATTATCAAGATTGTGGATTTATTGCCTTATGCTTATTAAACTTATCCCAGCGGGTTGTGCTGGATTTCCTATTTTCCCACCCCGGCGGGTTGTGTCGGGGAGTACGCAATTTTTCCTTTCTTTTCTTTATTTTTGTTTTGTCCTCCCTGGGGTATGCCCCTTGTAGGCTGTATATTCGCTTAACCCCTTTTAATTTCACGCTAAATTACCCAAAAAAAAAAAAAAAAAATCCAATCAACTCAACTATCTGGAGGTCCTACTCAGAGGTCTCAATCTTCCCATCTCATGCAATGCAGTAGGTTTCAAGATTAAAGTTGTGGTTTATAGTGGGCTATTCAAGTTTCAAGACCATAGTGGGCTATCGATGCCATTCATCCATCTTATTTGCAATTTCAAGAATCAAGATTCATGTTCATGTTGTATTTTGTTAGATTGTCATGTTTTGTGTGGTGTTTCTCTCTCCTCTGTTAGATGAGAGCGAAACACCCAGTAGTCTAGCTTTTGTTTATCACTCTGCCTTTATGGCCATCTATCCCGTCGGATTGTGTCGGGTTTACGCATTATTTTCTTTTTTTCTTTTCTTTTCTCTTTTGTCCTCCTTGGGGTATGCCCCTTGTAGGCTATACATTCGTTTAGCCTCTTTTTATTTCAAGCTTATTTACCCAAAAAAAAAAAAAAAAAAAAAGGTGCTCCCAAGAGACCTTAGCCCCAGTCTTTTTGAGATCAGGACCGGACCATAGGAAAGACCTAAGAATGGCTTCCACTTCTTTGATGACCTTTTTAGGTAATATGAAAAGGGAAGACCAGTAAGTTTTTTTTGGGTAAATAAGCTTGAAATTAAAAGAGGCTAAGCGAATGTACAGCCTACAAGGGGCATACCCCAGGGAGGACAAAAAAGAAAAAGGAAAAGAGAATTGCGTGAAATAAAAGGGATGGCCACAAGGGCTACATGAGGGTAAGTAGGGTAAAGTACAAGATACGCAAATATAAACTAATCAACTGATGCAGTGATAGTGAAGAAAAGTGCGTGGTCCCCGGCACAACCCGCCGGGGAGGGAAAATAGGAAACCAACTCATCCCGTTGGAATAGGCCTTGGAGTAGCATGGCAAATGATACTTGATGACTGAATAGGACTTGGAGTAGCATGGCAAATGATACTTGATGCTTGGGGAGGGACTTGGGATACTTGATGCTTGGAGCTTGCTTATGGAACTTGATGCTTGGGGTGGGACTTGGGAAAGTGGTTTGGTGGAATTTGAGCAGCATAACGGCTGCTTTTTACAATCCCAGTGAATCAGATGTCTGCCCAGAGATAGGCAGCCCTAAAATACAGAGTTTTAGACTAATAAACCACTGGTAACAGGCTAGTGTAGGGAGGAAATGCTAGCTGGTGTAGGGAGGAAATGCCCCCTCCCAGAAGGGACTAATACACGCTATGGGACAGCCCCCCAAAGCTAGGCAAGAGATTTCAACATTGTGGATGCTGATCAGACACACAGCAGTCCAGATGAAACTAAACAACTTAAGGTAAATAACCAATCATGTCCACTAGATTTCTGGAAAATTGGGCAGCATCTCCTTTGTAACAGGTACGTAACACAGCAGGTTCTCAACAAAGTTCATTTGCAAGCAAGTAAAAATGCAGGTTGCAACAACCCTTGCAACCCACCTAATAAGCATAATCCATATACAAGTAAACAAGAATCTATAGCAACAACCCTTGCCATAGATTAACATAATAACATGAAAGTTCAATTGCAAGCAAGTAAAAAAATGCAGGTTGCAACAACCCTTGCAACCCACCTAATAAGCATAATCCAGATACAAGTAAGCAAGAATCTATAGCAACAACCCTTGCCATAGATTAACATAAAGTTCAAGTAGATTGTACGGTTACCTGGAGTATTAGCAAGCTCCATCAATGGCAGCAGTAGCAGCTCAACAGTGATGACCGCAGCAGGAGAGAATAGGATGAACCTCTGTTCCTCGCTGCAGCAAATTACAGGTGCAGCAGCAGCAACAGCACAGCAGGACCAGCAGTGGCAAAATTTGCAGCTCTGTTCCAAGCTGAGCCTTGCGATGATGATTCTCTGTTCCTTGCTGCAGCAAATACAGTGGCAGCAGCAAAAAACTGCCCCAACTGATTGCACCATCCCCATAGGTGATACGAGGCACTCCACTCCATATAGCCTGCACACACACACTGGAATGAACCTTTGTTCCTTGCTGCAGCAAATACAGGGCAGCAGCAACAGATGCCTTTGAATCTGCCCCAACTGATTGAAACAGCCCCATGGGTGATACGAGACACTCCAATTCTTGATTTAGAACCTGGAGCAAGCAATCTTCCCCAAGTAACTTTCCAGAGCCTGCAGAGAAACTTCCCAAATGGGAGATTAAAGTCACAAAATTCGCAATCCACTCCTTGATTTAGAACCTGCATCACAAGCCAAATGTAGTCAGTATGGGATAGACTTTCAATCATACATAGGCCACAACACAATAAACAAAGCATCATGATTATATACAAAGCATCAAAGTAGGAGGTCTGTAGGGATGTTCCAAGATTCCATTAAAGTAGGAGGTCCAGCAGGGATTTTTGTGAGGGACATCAACCTGTTCCTAATATCAAGACATATCCTGGCCACAACTGATGGGATAGGATGCTGAAGACCAAGACTTTGGAACTTCCTTGTGTTTCTTTCTATCCAAACATGATAGATAGAAACAGTAAAGGACAGCTTGGCAATTATGCTTCTCAGACCTTTCCCTTTAAAGTTGGAGAGTTGTGACACTAAGCTAGACAGTGATTGAGATTGCCATATGAACTGGGATTTATGGGACACAGAATCCCAAACTTGCTTGGTGAAGGGACAATTGAAGAATAGATGGTCATGACTCTCCATGTCAGGACAAAAACTGCAGCATGGGGAGTCAATGACTCTAAATTGGACCAGTCTATCTGCTGTGGACAATCTGTGCTGGATGGCAATCCAGCTAATGATGCTACACTTAGGGATATGCGAAGGAAACCAAATTATAGGACTCCATGCAACAGGTGGAAGATGAGTCCTAAGTTTGTCCCAAAGTGATGAGATATTGAATTGACCATTATGGGCAAGTGTCCACAAGCAAGTATCCGTATGAGTGGAATTATCTCTGTGCAAAGGAGGCAGTGTATCCCTTATCAGGTATACCAGAATCATAAATGATGCGATTTCCAAATTTTGTAGCTAAGGGGCCGAGAGGGTGCCAATTATCATGCCAAAGGAAGATGTTGGAACCATCCCCAATCTTATACTGAATGTATGATTGTATGAGCGGACGAAGTTGAAGCAACTTCCTCCACGTCCAAGAAGGGCTGCTGGGAATTTTAACTTTCCAAAAACTCCTACCTTTGAGTAAGTAAGATTTCACCCACTGGCACCACATAGATTGCTCTCCCCCAGATACCAGGTACCAAATATGCTTAGACATAGTAGCCTTGTTCCAAACTTGGAGGGATTTAAAGCCCAAGCCACCCTCTTTCTTAGGGGAGCACAGTTGCTCCCAAGATATTTTAGCCCCAGTGTTCCTAAGATCAGATCCAGTCCAGAAGAAGGATCTAAGAATAGATTCAACTTCTTTAATGACCTTCTTAGGGAGAATGAATATAGAGGACCAATACGTCTGCATGGAAAAAAGAACAGATTTCACTAGTTGTACTCTCCCTGCATAAGATAAATACTTGTTTGCCCAAGATTTGGTTCGATTGGTGATTCTATCAATGAGAGACTTGCAGTCAGAGTACTTGAGCTTAGTGGAGATGAGAGGGACCCCCAGGTATCTAACAGGGAGGGAGCCCTCTCTAAACCCAAGAAGATCAAGAATGGCAGCCTTAACTGAGGGTGGAACTCCGAAGAAGAATATGTTACTTTTGCCTGGACTAGGAGAGAGTCCAGAGAGGGCCTCAAATTCAGAAAGAGCCTCTTTAATGCACTGAATAGAGCTCAACTCCCCCTTGCAAAAGATCATAAGATCATCAGCAAAGCATAGGTTGATAATCTTTGTCTTATCACATCTCCAATGGAAATGAAAGTTTGGAATGAGGGACTTCTCTTTAAGTATTTGAGTTAGCACTTCCATAACAATGACAAAGAGGTAAGAGGACAAGGGATCACCTTGCCTCAGACCCTTCCTACCCTTGATGAAACCTGTGGCCTCCCCATTGATGTTTAAAGAGTAATTAGCTGTTGTAACACAAGCTTTGATCCATTGAATCATTTGGGGATGAAAATTCATAGATTCAAGAATGTCCCACAGGAAGTTCCATCTAACATTGTCATATGCTTTCATAATGTCAACCTTAAGTGCACACCTAGGTGAGGAGGAATGTTTATGATAATCTCTCATTATTTCCTGGGTGAGGAAGATGTTATCTGTTATTTTCCTACCCTGTACAAATCCAGATTGAACTGGATCAATGAGATGGGGTAGTGCAGTCTGGATTCTTTTGGATAAAATTTTAGCAATGCACTTGTAAATGGTATTACAACAGGAAATTGGCCTATAATCCCCAACTTTCGAGGGGTTAGGAATTTTAGGGACAAGTGCAACACTGGTAGAATTAGCCTTAGTGAGGAGCTTGCCAGAACTGAAACCAAAGCTTGAGGGGAATTGACGCGTTAGAGGCAGTTACCATTAACGTGCCTAATGGTA